>JASDQU010884256.1:0-10909 GCA_032191745.1 Picea mariana
GATTGAAGTGGAAGGTATGATCAACAACCGACCACTTGTTATTTTGATTGATTTAGGGGCTAGACATAGTTATGTAGATCCTAGGGTGGTGGAAAGTTTGCATCTAACGAAGAGCAAACATGAGAAGTCTTGGTTAGTGCAGTTAGCCACAGGGACCAAGAGGAAGGTCACTGAATTGGTTAAGTCTTGTTCAGTGGATATGAAAGGGATGAGCACTAAGGCTGAATTGAACATTCTACCTTTCGGCTCATATGATTGTTTAATTGGGATGGACTGGTTGGACCAGCACCATGCCCTTCTGGATTGTCGAAACAAGAGGTTCACATGTCTGAACGAAGAGGGAAATCAGGTAATAGTCCAAGGAATTCCCAGAGCCGTGGTTGTGAGGGAAATCTCAGCTATGCAGCTGAAGAAATGTTACTGGAAAGGCTGTCAATTATTTGCATCCCGGGTGGAAGAAGTATTCCAGGATGTGGTCTTGAATATGGAAGACCACAGGGTACTCAAAGAGTTTGAGGACGTGTTTTAGGAGGTGCCTGGACTACCTCTAAAGAGGGACACTGATTTTTCTATAAATCTGATGCCTGGAGCAGCGCCAGTTTCGAAATCTCCTTATAGGATGAGTACGCCAGAGCTGAAAGAGTTGCAATTGTAGCTCGAAGCGCTATTAAAGAAAGGATACATTCATCCTACGTTGTGACCGTGGGGAGCCCCAGTCCTATTTGTGAAGAAGAAATATGGGACGATGAGGCTGTGCATTGACTTTGGACAGTTGAATAAAGTCACTGTCAAGAACAAGTATCCTCTGCCAAGGATTGATGATCTTTTTGATCAGTTGAAGGATGCGAAAGTATTTTCGAAAATAGATCTTCGATCTGGATATCATCAAATGAGGATAAAAGATGAAGACATCAGTAAGACCGCCTTCAGAACAAGGTACGGTCATTATGAGTTCACAGTGGTGTTGTTTGGATTGTCCAACGCGCCTGTTGTCTTCATGTGCTTAATGAATGGAGTGTTCAGAAATTATCTGGACAAGTTTGTCATAGTCTTCTTGGACGATATCCTGGTGTATTCCAAGACAGAGGAAGGACATGAACAACACTTGAGAATGGTGCTGCAGGTGTTGAGAGAACACCATCTTTATGCAAAACTGAGCAAATGCTCATTTTATCAAAAGAAAATCCATTATCTGGGACACATTATTTCTGAAGAGGGGATTGCTGTGGATCTTGAGAAGGTACATGCCATTCAAGAGTGGCCAGCGCCAAGAAATGTGACAGAAGTTAGATCCTTTATGGGTCTGGCAGGTTATTATAGGAGGTTCATAGCTGGATTTTCAAGGATAGATCATGCTATCACTTCCTTGCAAAGGAAGGAGAAGAAGTTCCAGTGGACTGAACAATGTGAGAGCAGCTTCCAGCAATTGAACCAGCTGCTCACTAGTGCTCCAATCCTAAAGATTGTTGATCCAAGTAAGGATTACGTAGTGTGCACGGATGCGTGTAAGGAAGGGCTGGGAGGAGTTCTCAGCCAAGAGGGATCTGTAATTTGTTATGAATCCCGAAAGCTGAAAGAGCATGAAAAGAATTATGCCACTCATGATTTAGAGCTAGCAGCAGTTGTCCATGCATTGAGGAAATGGAGAAATTACCTCATGGGCAAGAAATTCGAATTAAGAACAGACCACAATAGTCTGAAATATTTATTTGATCAATTGACCTTAAATGCCAGACAAATTAGATGGCTGAAATTTCTGTGTGAATATGACTTTGATATCAGGTATATCAAAGGGAAAGACAATAAGGTGGTTGATGCCCTCAGCAGAAAAGTGCATGAATTACATGCTACAACCATTAGCATGTACATAACTGAGTTGAAAGACAGAATTCTTGAAGCTGCAAATGCTGATTTGCAGTACAAAAGACTTGTAGCAAAGCTACAGCAGTGTGAGAAACCGCCAACCAAGGAAAGTTATACCTTAGGAAATGATAGTTTACTTCTGTATAAAAACAGAGTGTATGTACCTAAGGACCAAGAATTTAAGCTAGCAATTCTAAAATAAATGCATAATGTGACTTATGCTGGTCATCCTGGATATCAAAACACTGTGGCAGCAGTCAAAAGCCATTATTTTTGGCCAGGTATGAAGAAGGAAATTGCTGAATACATCGCCCAATGTATGGAATGCCAGAAGGTCAAGGATAAGCATAGACACCCAGTAGGATTGTTGTAGCCTTTACCTATTTCTGAGTGGAAATGGGATGTGGTAACAATGGATTTTATCACAAGATTTCCCAGAACAAGCAAGCAGCATGATTCAATCATGTTGGTGGTGGACAAGCTTACTAAAGCTGCCCATTTTATTCCGTTGAAAACCACCCACAGAGCAGCCGATGTTGCTGATATCTTTTTAAAAGAAGTTGCACGCTTGCATGGAATTCCTAAGACAATCGTGTCTGATAGGGACCCGAAATTCACTTTGAATTTCTGGAGAGGACTGTTCAAGGGATTCGGAACGAATCTGAACTTCAGTACAACATATAATCCCGAGTTTGACGGATAGACAGAGAGAGTAAACAGAGTAATAGAAGACATGCTGAGAATGTATGTGATGGATAAACCATCAAGGTGGGAAGACTACTTGCATTTGGTAGAATTTGCTTACAATAATGGGTACCATGCATCACTGAAGATGAGCCCATTCGAGGCACTTTATGGACGAAAGTGCAAGACTCCAGTGAGTTGGGACAATCCAGCTGACAGAGTAGTAGTTGGACCTGAACTACTCAAAGAGATGGAAGATCATATGATCAAAATCAAACAGAATTTGAAAACTACCTAGGATAGGCAGAAAAGTTACACTGATAGTAACAGAACCCATAAAGAATTCAAAGTGGGTGACCATGTTTTCCTGAAAGTGAAAACTAATAGGAGTTCCCTGAAATTGGGAAGTTGTGCCAAGTTGGCAGCAAGATTTTGTGGGCCATTTGAGATCCTGGAAAGGATTGGGCCAGTTGCATACATGCTTGCATTACCTGCATCTATGACTATACATAATGTGTTTCATGTTTCACTGCTTAAGAAATATGTACCTGATGCTAATCATGTTATCGATTGGACTGTGATTCAGGTGGAACCAGAAAATGTCCTGTAAGTGCATCATGTGCGCATATTGGACAGGAAAAATAAGTAGCTATGGAATCGAGCTATAGGACTTGTAAAGGTCCACTGGACCTGGTATGGTCCCAAGGACGCGACATGGGAGCATGAAGAAGTAATGCGGGCAGAGTACCCACATCTTTTTGAAAATTTTGAAGGACACACAGAGACAGTGTAAGTTGCACTGAGGACACTGCAAAAATAAGGGGAGGGGGATTGCAGTGTCCCCAAGGCCAAGCCCCGTTACAAATCATGTTTTATGCAAAGAATTGTAAATATGTTATATAGGCTGGTGAGCCAAGTCTTGTATAAGCTGTAGGCTTATGTGTTTTGTTAGGCCAGGGAACCTAAGTGTTGAAGGCCAGGAGCCTGTTGATGTACTTGTATGTATGCAGATCAATTAATAAATATAAACACCTCCAGTGCAGACTGACCACGATGAATGAGTGATGGGGGACTGAGCGTCCAAAGAGTGGGCAAGGAACTAGGGGATAGAAGGTGGGAAAGGGGCTGAGTGATGAGCCTAGGGGCTAAGCCTAGGGGGCTTAGGCCTGGAGTAATATTTTAATATTATTTCCTAAAAAAAGCCATGTGCATATTATTTATATCCTAAGTCCTTTTGGAAGGGCACGTGATTTCCCAAGTGATGGGAGGAAGGCGTACGGATGGAACGCATGCAGTTCCCAGGGAGACAAGTGTCAACCCTGGTGCATGCAAATAAAGGAGATGAAGTAAGCCGTGAAGGGGGGTTCTCTCAGTCATTCGATCCGTCTGCCCTGAGCGAGAGTCAAGTGGGAAAGCCAGTCTGCAAGAGGCCTTTGTGTAATCCTGATACAGAAAAGAAAGCCTGTGTTTTGTCCTGAAGAATCTGTGTACACCCCTGTCCAGTGAGGGTTGAGTCTGTGTCTGTCTCTGAGAAATCCCGTGAGCGCATTTCCTGAACCAGAACCCTGTGTTGAACTCGAGTGGAAGAATCCTTGTTGTTGGGGAAAAGTTGAGCTAGCCTGTGCGTGGAGCCTGTTCCGAAATCATGCCGTGAGATCATCCAGTGATTGCTGAACCATTTTGGGAAGCCTTTGTCTGTGTTTCCCGTGGGTTGTTGTGACTGCGCAGTATTGGACTGCATGAGGCTTGTTGGCCTGTGAGCAACTCCTCCAGGTGAGAGAGTGCGCAGAGGGAGAAGAGAACTCCTGGAAGAAATCCCTGTAGCTGCCATAGAGCCCGGAGACTTCCGGTCCGGTCTATTCCTGTAACCCAAGGTAAGGGAGACTGGCAGCCGAAGGAGTGTCTAGGTAACAGAGAAGGTGCACTCTCCTAGGGTGGAACAGGCATGTGGGGAATGAGGGTCTGTGGGCAGTGAGCGTGGGATATTCCTGGGAGAGATTTCTTTCGGATGGTTTTGTATGTGCTATCTTCCCTGTAACCTCAGCCTCAGTCTAGATTCCTTGCCTTGGGGTGGAGCTCGGTCCCAGCTCGGGGGTGACCCACTGTTGAGCTAATGAACAGTGTGGTCTAAGGCTGGGAGGTTCGTGGAAGGCCTGCACTTGGTTGGTAAAATTCTACAGCCGTTAAAAGATAAGTATCTGAATTATGCTTTTATCACATTTGGCATGACTGTGTTGTTCATGTATCATGTTTTCTGCTATGTAAATGAGTTACTATTGAATGCTATGGCTTGTTTAATTGTAGTAGTAACTTATATATTTTACTCTGAAAATTAAGTGTGTTTAATTGTGTTAAATGCATGTGCTTATAATTCCTGTACCAATTATGTAAACATTCATATATAGAATGGTAATTGAGGGGTTTGGAAACCTCGGTAGTGAACGGGTACACTACATGTTCCCTCGACTTGCGAAGGCCCATAAGCTATTGGTGCAACATTAGATTGGTGTGTTGACGAACCCATTTCCACATGGTAAAAACATGGCTCAAGCCTCAGCATCTTCAAGCGTGGAAGGGGGTAGTCAGGGACCCCCCGCGTCTACTGGTAATACCTTAGATGCAAATGTTTACATGTTGAAAGGTGACACTCATATAGTTACCAGGTCTCGAGATTACAGAATGTCAAAATCTGATGAAAAGGGTAAAGAAGCCACAAACCCACCAGTTCTTCTCCAGATTGAGAAGACGATGGGAGAAAAAATGACACACATCCTCAAAGGTGCGTTCAAGAAAGCTTCGCATAATCCAAATGCGAGGGTTGCCCAAAACTACTCCATTGTGGAGGATTTGGCACGAACCCCTTGCGTGATGTCCACTTTGGAAGTCTTCCATAGTTTCCCCTTGCAGATAAAGGCCTTGTTATCCGCCTTGGGATATGGAGATACTTGTAGCTTGGGAGCGATTGTTTTATATCCAACTGACTTGAAATCTCGACTTCCTTACCACGTTGCGTTTTAGATAGTAGTGGCTTACACCACAAAATTTTTTACTCAAAATATCTTCTGCACGGTGGTTGATGAGAGCACCTCAACTTGAGTGATTTCAATGACATGTTGGAAGGCCATTGTCCAACCCAGTTTGTCTCTATAACCTACATTTCTTACGACATTCGATCGTTCGTTCATACCACATGAAATCCATCCTTCTTTCCCCGTGCAGTTAGGAGGGAAGACCGTGTGTGTCGAAGTTGAAGTGTTCGATGTGCCTCTTGAATACAACCTTTTGTTAGGAAGGATTTGGAACTATGAAATTCATGAATTGGTTGCTATAGTTTTTCAGCTATTGTTGTCTCCACACGAGGGTCGAATTGTGACCATTGACCAGTTGTCTTTCTCGCGTCTTGACCCTTCATCGAGGGCATCCACGGTCCTGATGATCAATAATCCTCAAATCGACAACGTCAACATAGGGATTGGTCTGTGTCCATCGTTGATGGGTACTTTTGATTACCCATCTTCTTCTGGTGATGTCAAGATCATATCGGCTGCCCCAGACTAGTCTAGGACTAAATTTTTTCAAATGTCATCGTTCTAAGCGACTTACTTTCATGATTCATGGAATCTTCCTTCCCTATCAGCCTTGATGGAAGGGACATGGAATTTTGGCATGGCCATGCCCTTGTTCGCGACAGAAGTTGCGTAGATCATTGTCCAACAAGCTTTCGTCGACCCCGATCTGACTCCCACACAGGATTTAGATCCAATTCTCGTGCCTATCTGGGCTCAAGGTTCCCTCTCCACTAAATAGCTTTTAGACTTTGTCTTTCCCTCAAATGAGGCAAGTCTTGAGGCATTAACTGGTCCATAGAACATTTTCATTTTTTTCCAGCATTAAAAATTTGGGATCCTTCCTGCGTTTTCTTGCGTGTGCATAGGAGAGAGTCGGGTTCTCCATTCACCCACACCTTATTTTTCTCCTACCCAACAATTTTCTTCTTGGAATATCTCTGCATTTGCTGTGGGTGTGCAAACTGCCAGAGCTAGTCTCTCTTTTAAGCTTTGCGTTTTCTTCTCCTTCTCGACGATGTTTCCTTCTCCGCTAGCGAGTGGGGGTCGTCCCTGCACTTTTATTTCGGGGTGCTTTAATGTCTTCCATCCACAGAACAATCAATGACTTTCCATGGTCACTCTCTGCTCCGTTCCATCAATTAATTTCCTAGCGAGTTACCCTCTCACCTCAACGAAACATTAACTCACGGGTAATATAATAGAAACAATTTTCCCTTACTTAACATAACTAGTAGCAGGAGACCCGTTACGAGGTGATTCTTCACACTTTGAACTAAAATCACCATGAGAATTAGTACAAAAGAGCCCTCCCTAGGAAATTTTAATTATACAAATTTAGCCACTTAAATCTGTAGATCCAACCATTCATCACCAAATTTCGAACAAAATCAAACAAAATAAAGTAAAAAAAAACCAGAAAACATCGAAAAGATAAAACGTTTATAATACTCTTATTGAATTGTTGCGAGATAGTTTTTGGTAGTGACCTCAACTATCATCACTATCCAATGTATAGTTCGCTAATTTTTCACGACCGTATAATTTCCAATATTAAATCTTCATAATCATTAATATGTTTATTTTGATGAAATGAACCTGTCTAATTTTCCACGACCGTATCTTTTTTTTTAACTGTTTACTTCAGTAATTGTTGGGACTCTGTGAGACAGCTGTCGTCTCTTTTTTTGGCAGTGACCTCAACTGTCGTCTCATTTTTTTGGGCAGTGATCTCAGCTGGCGTCTGTATCTTGGGAATCTTCGAAGGTTTGTCGTTGTCAAATAGTTTTGGCCGGGCCCTTGCGACGGTCATGACAATTTTATCAGAGGTTTAAATTTTGTCTACTTTTTGACGGATTAGGATCACCTCGTAAAGGGAAATTTGCCCGTAAAATTCCATCGCTGGAAGCTGGCACCACACACAAATTATCGGGAATCCTGTAGGTTTCTTCGATGGGCTTCTTGCTCGGACGAGCTTTTTCCTCGGTAATTCTTTATTCACGTGGGTATATAAGAAAAAAAGCAACCAAAATAAGTACCTCTGTTAATTGATGGGATTAATCTAAAAGCAGTTGCTCGCAGTCTTAGGATTTGATGTTACAAAGTACATTTTATAATTTCAAAATGTATTGGAATTAAAAAATGTTTGTGTAACATGTGTTTTCTTTTAAAAAGTCATAAGTTCAAATTCATTAAGAAGTTACAAGTTCAAATTCAGAGGGAATAGGGTATGTATATCTCCCTAAATTTTATTAATTAATTAGGTGGACAAGATCCCATATCCCCTCATACATAAATTTGATGTCTAGATTGACCCATAACCTTAAAAATATATTATTATTATTTATATAATGTAAAATCAATGTTGATTGTTGAATCAGATTTATATAGAGATTGTCAATACTTCACAAGCATGGTAAATTTGAAAGAAATTCCAGCCCTGGTTAATTCCAGTTCCGGTTGCAGGTCATTCCTGCTGAAGAAGTCTTGGCTATTTACTATATAAATGGATCAATAGCTGGTGGAATTATAAACTTCAGTTCATTCAAGCCCCATTGCATCCTGCTCACATGCCCACTTCTATGGACGTCGTTGATCATGTCTTGGCTAATGGCGGGTAGCAGATCAACTCGTCATGTGAATCTGCAGCAACCCATGAGCTCCAGCTTTATGAGATAATACTCTGCTACCAAGCCCATGACTTTAAAAGCAACTGTGTTGCTCAACATTTCTAATATTATCACTACAAGAGGTCCTCTTTCCGTTGAGCAGATTGCTTCTCACATTGTTGCTTCTAATCCGACATCTACTAGTAATTCCCATGTGATGTAGGATACCTCTACAGAATTCTGAGGTTTCTTGCTTCTTATGGTGTTTTTACTGAACAAGGAGAAGCCGATCAGCCAGACGATGCACCAAGAAAATAAAGTACATATAAATCATATTAGGCAATTTGGCAAGTGCGAAGTGCTAAGTGATGGTTCGACGAAAGGGATATAATCATTTTCAAATTTTGTGATACCCGCAAGTGTGAAGTGATGGTTTGACGAAAGAGATATAAATCATATTAGGCAATTTGGCAAAGTATCTGGCCACCGTGGTAGCTGATCACATGCTATTGCAACTATTTTATTAGGTTAGTGAATAGTCAATTATATATATTATTTTTATTTGAATTATTAATTTTAAATTTAAATTATTAATTATAATAATGTTTGATGATTATGAGGTATAATATTATTTCATATAGTATTTCTAGGTGTAATCATAAGTTCCACTATTATATGAGAAAATTCTTACTTTTCATCATTAGATCCAACTCTTTTAGACACAAAAAGGTGTTTAGAGTGTGGTATGCTTATACAAGTGTCACGCTAAATTGCAATCAAGAGATTGAGAGTCTAAGACCTAGCCCCTCAATCTTGGCATCTACAATCTTAGCACCTAGCCCCTTAATCTTGGCATCTTTAATTTTGGTAACAATGGTATGCTATGGTATGGTATGCATTGCCTTGTCATTTCCTTGTATGGTATGCATTGGCAATGATATGGTATGGTACCACATGCATTGGCGTTGGAAATGGAAATGGAAATGGTATGGTATGAATTGTCAATGGTATGCTATGGTATGGTATGCAATGACAATGTAAATTGAAATGGTATGCATTGCCTTTCCATTTCCTTGTATGGCATTGGCAATGGTATGGTATGCATCAGCAATGGCAATGGCAATGGTAAGCATTGCCAATGCATACAATTGTTTTTTCATTGTATGGTATGCATTGCCTTGCCATTGTATGGTATGCATTATCAATGATATGGTATGGTATGCATTGGCATTGGAAATGGTATGCATTTGCAATGACAATGGTATGCATTTCCTTGACCTTGTATGGTATGCATTGGAAATGGTATGTATTGGTATGCATGGTATGTATTAGTATGCATGGTGTGCCAATGATATGCATTGGTATGCATTGGAAACGGTATGCATTGCCTTGCCATTGTATGGTATGCATTGGCAATAGTATGCATTGCCTTGCCATTGTATGGTATGCATTCACAATGGTATGGTAAGGTACCACATGCATCGGAATTGTAAATGGCAATGGAAATGGGATGGTATGCATTGGAAATGGTATGATATGGTATGGTATGCATTGGCCATGGCAATGGAAATGGTATGCATTGCCAATACATACCATTGCCTTGCCATTGTATGGTATGCATTGCCTTGCCATTGTATGGTATGCATTGGCAATTATATGGTATGGTATGGTATGGTATGGTATGGTATGCATTGGAATTGGCAATGGAAATGCATACCATAACATACCATACCATACACCATCATACCATTTCCATTGCCAATGCCAATGCATACCATACCATACCATTGCCAATGCATTGGTATCGTATGCATAGCCTTGCCATTGCCTTGTATGGTATGCATTGGCAATGGCATGGTAGGGTATGCTATGCTATGCATTTCCAATGGCAATGGTATGAATTGCCTTGACATTGACATTGGTATGGTATGGTATGCATTGCCAATGACAATGGTATGCATTGGCATTGGTATGATATGGTATGGTATGCATTGGCAATGGAATTGGTATGGTATGGTATGGTATGCATTCATTTGGCATGCCTTGCCTTTTCCATGCCATACATTTCTATACCAAGCCATTCCTTTCCATTGCATGCTTTGCCTTGCCTTCACTTGTTATGTCTTGTCTTTTCATACCATGTATTTCCATGCCTTGCCTTCACTTGTCATGCCTTTCCTTGCATTCACTTTCCATGCCATCAAAGGATTCATACATAAAAATTACAATCAAATGATTCATTAAGCATGTAATTCTACAACTTGTTATCCCATATTTCTTGTATAAAAATACTTGCATGAGAATTCCAATGTTTTGGTCAATGAGGCATAGTGAAATTTCTGAAGAGGAGGTTGATTTTCAAGAACATTGTGTTAGGAATTTGTGGGTAGTATATTTGCATGGTCTTTGGCCAAATAGATTTGTGGGAGCTTACAAAAGTTCATTCTGCTCGGTTTGGATTTTATGCCCCTGGACCAAATTGACCACATGTCCCTAAATGGCTTGAAGAGGCAAGTTGCAACTCACGATAAAACTCAAGACAAGACTCAGATGGGAGAATTGTCAATTGCATTGGATTCAGAAGACTGGGTTTCAACTAAGGGGGCCCTCCGTTGTCATTCCATCCACTGGAAAACCATTTTTTGGAGTATCTTCAACACTAGGGTTTTGGTCAATGAAGCATAGTGC
>JASDQU010884258.1:1286-16718 GCA_032191745.1 Picea mariana
CACTTAAATGTTCAAGTACAAGATGATTCAAAATGAAAATGTCTCCTTGGTATATATAGGAGACTAGGAGGTATAATTACAACTAATGGCCTAAAGCCGACATAAATAAAATAACATTACTAATATAATATGCCCCAATTAAGGGGTAATGAGCCAATATTAGGGCTTAACAAGTGATGAACTTGCTATACAAATCACGAAAATTGTATAGCCACTTCGTCACAATATACCCTGCGTCCGTCGCAATTGTGATGACACCTTTGTCACAAAATTTTCCATTACTTTGCCAATATTGTCGAGGGTGCAATGATCTCTCTTTGTGGTTTCTCTTGCGACGATTTCCCTAGTTGGTCGCTCTTTTGACAATTTCTTTACTTAGTCATTCTGGCGACGGTATTTCTTTTTTGTCGCAATCGTGACAACTTCCCTATTATCGTCTCACTTGCGACGCTAATCCAGGATCATTGCACGTGCCATGGCACGTGAAGTGACGTTTGGGAGACTCAAGATTCGTCACAATATCCACGACATAATGTTGCAAGAGCGTCGAAATAGCCGTCGCAAAATGACCCAAATTTGCTAGTGACATGTTAATTGAGCATTTTGACGTTTTTTTAAATAATTCACGAAAGGTTTAATTTTTAAAAGTTTTAATGAACAAAGACAAACATGAAATTGAAAATTACTTAAGGAATGAATACGATCATTATTCCGACATTACAAGCTTTAAATTGTGATATCGAGTAATTAATTAAGTTTACTATCTGTATATTAATATATTTGATTGGTGTGAAAATATTTTTGTATAGTTGTGATATTCATTTATTTAAATTTATTTTATTTTATTAAATTATATGTCTTTAAATATTTATCTACATAACCCTAAATTATATTAATTAATGATCTATTGTGATATATTTGTTTTGGGAGTTTATTTTTTAGATTTGGAGTTGGGTCGCGATGTTAATCACTCATCCAAATAGATGCAGATCATTCAAAAATTCTTCAGACCATTATCAATAGACAGGACGAATTTGGGCGAAATCAGAATTGACCAACAAATTTCAAATGCAATTTCTTGCCAAACAGAGAAAATCTCGCAAAACAGTTGAAAACCCACTTGCAGAACAAGTTGTTTTACCTCTTCAAGAGCGATTTTCTCAGAAAGTGAATCGTTGGGGAGAAACATTTATATCATGAACACATAATTTCTCAGATTGTATTTCGTGTCAATCTCCAGGAGGCTAACTTCAAACTTAATTTCTGAGAAAACTGGGAAGAATTTTGCAAAACGATTGAAAACCCATTTCCAGAATGGACCTAATTTGGTTATTGTCAAGATTTTTCCCAAACAAATTCATGGTTTGAGAGATGTTGTGGGTTCTTTCCAAGGAAAATTTCTGGTGGAAGAAATTGATTAGCAACGCCTAGACTATTGCTTTATTGTATAAATATATGGGCAAATTCAAATGTAAAGGAGGGAGAGAGTCTCTAGAGAAGAGAAAATGATTATAATCTTTTACCATTCTTTTTCCTTTGAAGACTTTTCTTTTTTCAGAGGAATAGGAACTGAGGCTCCACCAACGGTTGATGGATCAATATTTTTCATGAAGCAGTGATGCATGAATTCGAGAATTGGTCTCAAAAGTTGTGTATAAATGTCTTCATCAGAGTAATAAAATCCAAACTCATTTTTATTTATCATTGTTTTCTATAAGTTTGAATGAAATCTGAACTTTGTTTTGAGTCTTTCATTTAATCTTTTATAAGTATAGTCTTTTGAAATTTATTTCTCAAGATTATTATTTTCATTTATTTTGATCTATATAATTGTGAATTGATTCAAATTATGCATTATTAAAAGTCTTTTTTATTTGTCATGATTTTCATCTGATCCATATGCAAAAGCTTTAATGATCTTAATGAATAATTACTTCAACATTTTTTATCATTTCTCTACACACATAAACTGGATTAATTTTAGATTGTTTTGCTCTTGTAGAATAGGATTTTGTTTTTATTATTTTCTACTTGTGACTCAGTAGTTGTATGTCTGTGGTTACTAAATCACATTTAGGTTAGGTTTAGTTTTAAATTTTCTTCATGTTCAGGTTTAAATCATTTTTAGTAATTTAGAAGAGCTTAAACGAAGTCTCCTCTCAGGGAGAAATTTTTTTTCATGGCTAACGGAGCCCTTAAACCCGTCGGAAGTAGCTACACCAAATGGTTGGGGTTAAGTTTAAAGAACCTTGGAATGAGTTGCTTCCCTTACGTTAACAGGTGGTCATTTTCGTCCGTCAACAAATGGCGCTAGAAGGAGGGTCAGACTGACAAGCTGGCCTCTTGGAGTCTTTATTTTTTAATGTGTTTATTTACTCATGGCTCCTCTCCCAATCTCTATTTTGGAGCATGCTTTTAGTTCGTGCTAGTATACTCGAAGCATTACCCAAAAGACAGTCAAATCCTTGTCAAAACTAAGCTTTTATGGTGAGAGTACAATTTATGCTTTTGAACATCTTTGTCGGTTTATTTTTAAATGTAAATCTTTTGGAACATATAATGACAATGAATTTTGCGGGTTATTTACTCTTACTTTCCAGGGAAGAATTGAAAGGTGGTTCAAAGCATTACCAATGAAATATGTTCACTCATGGAACTAATTCATGGGAGTATTTCTTATTCCTCATCAGAATTATGATTATGACATGTTGTGTTCTGAAATGAATAATATTTCACTACATGAAAATGAGTCCATTGAAGAATTCTCTTCTAGATTTATGTTGTTTTGTTGTAGATTTCATCCTGAATATTTGCCCTCTGAGAAAGATCTACTAGAATGGTTCTCCTTCCTTATTCTTTCAAATTATAAACATAATGAAACAAAAGTTGATGAACATAATATAGATATTTCTCAGGATGTGAAAGACAATCATCCTATGGATAATCTTGGTCCTATTTTATCTTCTTATGAGCCAATCATTGAATTTGAGACTTTTTCACAACCACACACATTAGGAGTTTGTTCTTCACTTTCTTAGCAATCAAAACATGTTCTTGAAACTCCTTTTGATGATGGTTGCGAAGAAGAAAATTCATTAGAATTAAATATGATAGAGGAACAAAATTCAACTAATAGACATGTCGATAATGATTCTTCATTAGAGGATTGTTGATAGGATATTTCCCCCGTGACTTTTGGTGAAGTCATAGTAGATCGAGATTGGATTGAGAAGACTGAAATATTCCCTCACAAACAAATGTGCAAACTAAAAAATAACTACTTTTCGCTAGGCGAGAGTAGGGAAAGAGAGAAGGAGAAAGTGTGCACCTTAAACCCTTCGTTCGATGTCGATCCCCGCTCTTGTTTTTCGAAGCGCTCCTGACCTTTTCCAAAACTAGCTTGTAAAATGATATCAAGAAAAATGTTGCAACGAGGTAGTTATGCAATCAAGTAGAATATATATCATGTGTTATATGCAAAGCAAGTATGAAAAATGATAACATACAATATTGCAATGAACAAAAAATTGGAGGGAAAGAGGACTCTTCTATTAACACAAAATATCAAAGTTAGTTACAACATGACTCGCTTTTGGCACTGATTCGAAGCCAACTACATGGGTTCCTCCACAGATCCTTCAAGCATCTACTCAGCAATGAGGCTCTTCCTTGAATAGCCCAATAAGGATAAAAAAACACCCTATGACTATATGAAAAGGAAGAAATATTGGAAAAGGAATTTCCAAGTTGGGGGATGATACTTAGAGGATAAAAGGAACAGGGAATCTTGCTAGATTTCAACAGCATAACCTTGCATCAAAAGACTTGTCCTCATTTTATCCCTCAATGGTGTTTTTATATCTTCCCCAAGGGGTTAGGGAATTTGGAATCCATTTGGTATGGGCATGGGAACGTTAGGAAACGAGCCCAACCGAAAAACCTGCCCAAAAACTCAGAATTATTTTATTTTTCATTATTTTTTAGGGCATCCGTTGCTTTAATACTGACAAGTCATGGATGTCCACATGTTTCATCAAAGGAGCCCATGGATATGAGAAAAAGACATTTTTTTAGATGATTTGCATGAGGCAAGTTGGGAATTTGTCTAGCAAGCCAAGAGAAAGGATTAGATGATGACATAAATGCATAGGTGTGGAATTTTGTGCTATAACAAATGCCCCCTAATGTGTGAGGTTAAAAGGGAAAAATGATGTTCGAAATACAGTATAAACTTTGAGAGGTGAGGATGCATTGAAGTAAACTCATGAAGGTTTCTAAACAACTGATCCAAGAACAACAACCATCAACATACATCAAGTAAGAGTGTTATCTTCCCAAGTCATGCATACCCATGCTTAGGAGTGATATAAACATGGTTGCCAAATCAAGTATACTACAGATCCATGGTATATGTGAAATATGGCTATAGTCCATGGCCATGAATAGTACACACTGGATCCATGTGATATAAATGAAGTAGCAAGCATGACCATGAAAAATACACAGTGGATCCATGTCAAAGTAGATGATAGCCACAAATAGATACATAATGGAGTTATGTCTCAAGATCAAGAACAAAGGATATATGGAACCAAGAGAAAGGACAAGTTGATCCTTTGCAAGTACCAATGTCTATGAGGTGGCACCATATGGGTCGAGAAGGAGCACAAAAGACGTGGTGTGTGTACTTCACCCAAGGTCTTCACAACAATCATTCGTGGTACATGTATACACTATTATGTGAATAGATGATTCAAATTTGAACATAATGAGACATCGTTTGATTATCGTTCCTTGATATATACCATTAACAAACGCGAGACAACCCACCGATGATGATAATGGGCATCAAGGTACCATGGTACAATCTAACAAGTGTGAATAAATGAGTTGATGTCGAACACCTGGTAGAATCTATCGATCCGAGGACATTGATGTATTCCCATTGTCAATAGAGAGGGAGCTTGCCAATTATGACTGTAAGCCCCAAGGTACCAAACATAGCTCTAGATCCCTATCCCAGAGCAATATGTGTTGAAGTCGATGGGAAGAGATCCATTGGAAGGAAGGAATTAATGCATCCTTCATCATCCAACATGAGGTGTGGCGAAATGCTAAATATTTGGAAGAAATCAGATGAAGATACATATACTTGTGATGATGAGATTGACTTGACTGACTCGGGAAGGCCGACTTGCAAGGTCAGAAACTAAGTGCAGAATGACCAACTCAAGTTGAAACTTTCCCTTGAACAGAAGCATGACACATTATGTGACTTAGGCAACATGGAATATAAAATGGGATACATTTGTGATATAGGAGGCACCAACAAATGCTCCATATGGTTGGAAGAATAACCAACTGAGGGAGATGAAACTCAAAATGAGAAAAAGTTTCTTAAATCCATACTAGACCCAAAATGATGAGATATTGAATCAAGATTGTGCTTTGTTCAAGGGAGACAAGACTGTTGCCAACACAAGAGATAAACGCTTTCCCCCCTTCTTTTTGTTTTTATTTTTATTTTTTTGTCTTTTTCATACTATAAAAGCCTGAAAAGGAATAAAAGAATGCTATAGTACAATGGAGGAAACGAGTGTCGCGAGAAAGAAAACTGGTCCCAAAGTGCAAGGAACATACCTATGCTCAATGCAAGGAAAACATGTGTAGGATAATGACACTCAAGGAATGTTTCCTCCAAAGATAAGGTGTTGAGTCACAAAGGCATAAATTGCAAGGCTGGGAACTGATAGGAAAGCATAAGAAATTGGTTCAACTGCGGCATGTTGAAGCCGAAATTAGGCCTAAAAGTGCGAGTAGTCAATATGCAATGCATTTACAACTCAACTTTAGGAAGTAAACATCCCATGGTGGTATTTTTCGTAAGTTTAGTTTCCAAGGCCCGAAAAAGAGTAAAATAATACCAAGGGAAACTCTTCTAGTCAATGTTTGACTAGAGTATTCTTTTTTTGTAAACAGTTCGTTCAGTTTGGAAAAGTGTTAAACTTATACCAAAAAGACATCGTTTCAAATCCGTTTTATGAGTGTGAAAGAAACAAAGTCACTCAGTCATCTTTTCATGTTTAAGGAGTCTGAAAAGAGCTTAAATAAAACTCCAGTGTCCTTTTTCATAAATTTAGTCTCCTGAGCCCAAAAAAGTGTAAATCAAAATTGAGGAGAACTCTTCGAGTTAGTAGACTAGAGTATACCTTTTTCATAATTAGTCTATTCGGTCCGAAAACGGGTAAACTTGTGCCGAACAAACGTTCCTTTAGGTCCATTTAAAGAGCGTGAAAGAAACAAGATCACTCGATAATCTTTTCAATTTTAAGGAGTCTGAAAAGAGCTTAATTATGGACTCCATAATGCTATTGTGAGTAGCATATAAGGGAGGGAGTCCCGTAGGTAATATCCAGAATAAGACTGAGTAAGAAGCATGAGGTTCAGACATAAACTCATGGTGGGGCTAACTAGGACTCCTGAGCCTAAAGGACAAACTTGCAACATGAGTGAAATCATACAATATATTCTAAACTAAAGCGCCCAAGGAAGGTAGGCTCTACCATCAATAGAGTGATACTTTTGAGCAGATGAGAAATTTCCATCGCTTGTTAATGTGGTTGACCCTAGGTTTAAGTGGCAATGACAACTGTTAATGCAAACAGTTCAGGTGAATCCATCCTATACTAAATTTTAGTTACGAGAACATTACCTGTCGAGAGTCTTGTGAAAGACTTGTCCAATCAACAAAAAGAGACCAAAAATTGTCCAAAGTATAGCCTAAGACCTACAAAAACAACCACAAAGCTACAAGTTACTATTCATTAGTTGAATTTTTGGAAAAATATCAAAACTATAGGAAGTGGGTTTTTACAATTTGATATAAATACTAACATATTTACCCATTTGCTAAGTCATATTTACCATTTACCAAAAATTACCCAAATTGACCAAGAAACCCTTGAATTTCCAACAAATATTTGTGGAGCTTGGAGCAACGAAAATGCTTTTTTGCCTGGACCAAATAAGTACCTACACCTTATCCTGCGATTTCATTTTTCATTTACTCATTTTTATGGAAAAATGTGGCTTGAGCCTTCGTTGTCAAAATTGACTCTGTGCTTCTGCGGGTTTCCTTAAGGCAATCCACGGATGTCCACAGCTGGTAGAAACACTAGTCGTGATATCTGCAATTGTTAGACATAACGCCCATGAATGCTCAAAGACGTTTTGAAAAAAAATTACTAACTTAATAATCTATTGAAATTGGACACGATGTTTTTTCACTAGAGACAATGTGAATATGGAGAGGTGGACCAGGCGATCTTTGATGATGAGGATGCCAAACAATAATTATGCGCATGTGGCATGTATAAGTTTTTTTCAGGTTGGTGGCATGAGGGCCCAATGGATATTACTAAACCTCTTGATTGATTATTGGTAGCCTGATGCTGAAGCATTTATGCTTGTGGGGAAATCATTGACAATCATCATAGAATATATCTACTTTATCATTGGTTTTCCCAGGAGAGGGGAAGTACCAAACTTCCAAACTTAAGGTGGAGGTGGGGGTGGGAAAACTATCAATGATTACATCCACAAGTATTGTGATGGCAACACTGAGAAGAGTGGGTCTCAAGTGCCCATAAAGAACGGTATCGATATGAGCCTCTGAGTCATTCTTTACACTATGGTGTGGATCGTAGGATCCAACTCTTTTCATTTGGCTTATCGGACCCAAATGCAACATGGGTTTGAATGCTTGAGACCCACTATATTTGACTAGAGTACGACAATGGTAAACTGCATGAAGTCTCAACTTACAGATTGTAAGCTCAGGAAAACTAAAACTTTGGCTTCGAAAATGTCCTATGCACCTTCTTCTTTGAGAGGGTTCCTATGATAAGCCTAAGAATATATATACGAGGACACTTGCAACCATGGCCTGCCATGGTTCGATGGACCGAGTTGATATCTCGGCTAGGAGGTGGGCAATTATCTAACCCATATGGTGACGACTTTTATGGTTGGTGGGAGCGACAGACTCCCTTCATCGAGGATTACCCCTATGCTAGAATCGACTTCACTAACGATTCATATGTCATCATTCCTCCCGGGGATGAGCCACAAGATATAGGTAATTTGTTGTCTTACATTATTATTTTTTTCAAATATATATATGTGTGTGTGTGTGTGTGTGTGTGTGTGTGTGTGTGCATGTAAAGGTAAAAATACCCATCTTTTTTGTGAGATCCATCATACTGATAAGTACTTTACTTTGTATGCAGATAGAGCACCTATGAGGCTGATAAATGTCCCGCGACACAGCCGATGAGGCAAAGAGGAGGCGATTCCCAGTGACGATGCAACTAGGACCTTGTGTAGTGTGGGCAGAAACTGAGGCCCTCACTCGCAACATGCCTATGGAGACTATTTATGACTTCCCCGTAGGCATGCAACGCCATGTCGTGGGGGTACCCAGACCATGGGTTAGACTATTTTGGCGTTTGACAAACGTCATCTTTTTTTATGATAAATTCCACTGGCCTTAAGCCTAGATACATTATGTGCTCATAGCACAATTTGTTGTACTTATATAACATTATTTGACATTCAAGGTTTTGGGGCCCCACATTTTGTACTTATGGATCTCTTTTTGATATATATATATATATAATATTTTTTATGCGTTATATATTGTTTATGTGTTTTACTTGCAAATGAAAATATTTACATGTGAATGTGTGTGCTTATGTTACTAGTGATGTAAATGCCAATCTAAAATACAATTAGCATAAGCATCAGATCATTCATTAGCTCTCCTAGGAACATGCTCATAAGTAATAACATCAAATGACCATTCCAGAAGACGTACCCTAAGGAAAAGTCATCACAACACCGGATCATGCATTTGATGCAGACCATTAAACTGCGAGACCACCAAATGTGAATCCAAGAACACTTGAAGGTCATTAATGCCACGTGACAATGCATATCTCAAAAGCTCAATAAATGCACTATACTCAGCGACATTGTTATTAGTCACCTCGAGACACGCACCTTCAGTGGACACGAGTTGGTTGGAAGGCGAATAGATTACCCACACAACAGATGCTAAATGTCAAGTATGGCGACTAGCACTGTCTACAAATCCAAAGTAGACCAATTACTCTTCAGGCATCTACCACATAGCAGAATCACAACAATTACTAACGCAACAGGGAGACACAAAATTACATACAAAACCATGTATAAAATAGACAATAGTTACAAAAAAGTGCTAATGCTCGAGCCTTTGGGCTCAAGTGTAGTACTTCTTAAGATAGAGCCCATTTCTGGGCTCCAACAACACATTACCTTCAAAATCAGTGAGCTCATAATATCCTTTCTCTAACACCCGTCGCATGACATATGGGTCATACCACATGGGGTTGAATTTTCCTATCCCCAGGGGGTTCTTGTCCTGGTCATAAACCAACACAAGGTCTCCCTCGAAGAAAACCCTAGGACAAACAAATTTATCATACTGAGACTTAACACACTTCTTGTGCACCTCATTTTCTAAGGCTGCATCTCGACGTTGCTTGTCAAGATGTTCAAGATAAACTAGGCACTCCTCGAGTTGAGTTGTATCAAGAAGGAGATAAATTGTGATTTTTAATGAAGGGATCTCACATTCAATCAGAAAAATTGCTTCCACTCTGTGGACAAGTTGAAAAGGTGAAAAACCAGTAGTAGTTTTGACTGAGGTTTGGTAATCCCACAATGCTAGATATAGAATCAAGTGACAATTCATTCGAGCTGAGTTAACCATTCTTCCTAATATCGTCTTTAATGACTTATTTACGACATCAACCTAACTGTTGGCCTGAGGATAGTAGGGAGACAAATTCTCCTACCTAAAACCCATTTTTGATGCTAATCCAGTAATCATGCAGTTCTGAAAGTGACTGCCATGGTCAGTGGCAATATCTTTCTGAACCTTGAACCTAGCTATGACCTGATTAAAATTGAACAGTACTATATTTTCCCCGTCATTAGAAAATGTTGGCATAGCCTCAATCCACTTGGTGAATTATTCCATGACCATGATAATGGAATGATGCTCCCTCGCCGAAGTCGGGTGGCATGTCATAAAATCTATCCCCCACTTGGTAAAAGGGCCAACAGTAATAAGGGGAAACATGGGAGCATGATGCATGCACATTTTCTTAGTGAAGATCTGACATGGGTGACATTTCTTGACCGCCTTGATACAATCCTTGAAGATTGTGGTCCAAAAGTACCCAGTGCACAAAATATTTTGGGTTGTTTCCAACCTAGATAGGTGACTACCACATGCTCCGCTATGGCAGTCATTTAACACAACCTTTGCTTCTTCAAAAGTAAAACAACAATGAAGAATTGAATCCACCCCATGCTGATACAATGTGTCTACGATAATGAGGTAGTTTTTAGCCATGTGATGAATCCATCGTCACTCGTCTCATGAGCAGTTTGGAGGGAAATTCAAAGTTTGGAGATATATAAGAATGTATCCATACCATGGGTCAGACGAAGACATGAGGAAGATATGCTCATCTGGAAATGAGTCTGTCATTATACTTTCCCCATGCTCAACTGGAAACTATGACATTAACTCGGTGAAGACCAAAGACTTCTTGGATTTCATGGATGCAAAATCCAAATTGAATTACTGAAGCACAACAATCCATTTGTTATACTTCCTGCCAATAATTCGCCTAATCAAAACGTTTTGGAATGGATTAACGGTGGCAACAACTTTTGTCTTACGCAAAAAAATATAGTGTTGAAGCCACTAGACAACATGAAACGCTGCTAGTGCCAGCTTTTCAACATGTGAATACTTGAGTTCAGGACCCATCAATGCACAGATTAAATAATAGATGGTGCACTCATGGATCTCATCATCTTCTTGAACAAGAACCATGCCAATTGAGGATTCAAATGCTACTAAATATAACAAGAAATCTCGATTTTATTCTGGGGAACTCAGCAAAGGAGTTGAAAACAATATTTGTTTAACACATCCAACGAATGCTATGGGCATTTGTCCCAATCAAATGGGACCCCTTTCTTCAAAAGGCACATGAAGCCTTTCATGATGTTGGCATAGTTTGACACGA
Source organism: Picea mariana (assembly GCA_032191745.1). Lineage (NCBI taxonomy): Eukaryota > Viridiplantae > Streptophyta > Pinopsida > Pinales > Pinaceae > Picea > Picea mariana. The sequence continues at coordinate 12,434 of JASDQU010884258.1, forward strand.
ATCGTCGAAGGAAATTTTCCTTTCCCTGCAGGATATGAAGTTGTCTAATCGTATGTGGGGAAGGAAACTAAATTTTTGCCTCGAACTTTAAGGGGTCAATCATGATCCCCTTCGTCGAAACAATGAAACCAAGAAGATGAATAAAGGATGCGCAAAATATACACTTGTGCGAATTCAATCGAACCAGATAGTAATGACATGATTCAAAAACCAAGAGAGGTGTAAGAGATGTTGGGCTCTTTTCTGAGAATGCGTTGTCAAATCATCTAAGTATGCCTCCACTATATATATGCTTCAAGTCATGAAAAGTGAACATCATGGTTCGCTGGGATGTAGCACCAACATTTTTAAGGGAAAAGGGCATCTTCTTATAAGTGAAGGTTCCCCAAGTACATATAAAGGTTGTCTTGTGCTAGTCCTCCAGACGAATCTCAATCTAGTTATAACCAGAAAAATCATCCATAAAATAAATTATTTCGCTCCCTGTGCACCCATCTAAGATCTGGTAAATGAAAGGCATTGGAAAGTTATCTTTGGGACAAGCCTTATTTAAGTTCTATAAATCCATGCACACATGAATTGTACCCTGCTTTTTATCAACTCAAAATGGGTTGGACACCCATTCCGTCAAAGGAACGGGGTAGATGAAGCCCGCATTAAGTAGCTTTTCCACTTCTGCTTTGATTTCTTCCACCTTCCTAGGGTTTACAGGTCTCAACTTTTGTCGAACTGACTTTGGATTTTTGTAGGTTCGAATTTCATGTTTAACTATCTGAGGATCGATGCTAGAGATCTCCCCATAAGACCATGCAAACACATCTCAAAACTCTTTAAAAAGTGTCATGTATTGAACGATTTTGTCTTGTTAGCATTCTGCTCCGATGAAGACGTTTTCGACGACATCGAGATTCCTAGAGATGTTGATCGGAATTGTCTTCGGCATATTATCCATATTTCCTTCACTGTAGACACCATGCATGGACAAGGGGTTGATTGTCCTATCTGTTATCACTCCAAGAAAACTCTTTGGGGTTGTAGGCCAAAGATGCTTGGTAACTCAAGAATATGGTAAATTTGGTATGCTTGGATCAATGGGATAACTCAATGGCTAATGAGAAGAACAACTTATCATGCATTCGAATAAGACAGTGCTTTTAGAAATCAATAATCAAATAAAATAATTGGAATAGGGTATGAAGAACATTAATCTAGATAACCAAGTACATTAACATGCAGGGTCATACAAGATAGTAAGAGATTCTTTGATTCAAATTCATGAGCTAAATAAGAAGATAACAGTTCTTAAAAGATGAGCTAAACTGAATCAAAGTACAGAGTAATGCAACAGATGAACAAATCTGACATTGGTAGCAAAAGAAGACTGTGATTCATATCAAGATAAGAGTCTAAGTACATGAGCCAAAATGTATCCAAGATTGAACCTTTTTTTCATCTATTGTCTTTAGCTTTATATCTTTACAATATACAGATCTGATCCTATGAAAAGGGATCTAGGATACTAAAAATAGCATAACATAGAACTAATTGTAAATTCTAAAGGAACGGATCCTTTATTAAAGGAAATCAAACCATATCTAAATTGAAGTCTTCGACAGCTGCAAAAGAATTCAACATCCTTCAATGTGATGACAAGGTAAAAAATCTTCAAAGGATGAAAGATAAGGTCAAAAACATGACACCTGGAAAGATAGGTCGTTCTTTTCCATAAATAGGTAACAAACTTTATCTCTTTCATCTTGCTAGCACCTCAAAAACTAGAACAACACTTTGAAGCAGATCCTCTTAATTATAACTTTGACTTATAAATCATCTTCGTGCTCTGTAAGATAATAAAACTTCGATCTGGGCAAAATTTACTCTTTTTATGGATTATGACAGGTTTCACCAACTATTTCGCCTTAAGATTTGTTAATTAGCTGGTGAAAGCTCTGCTTTTCATCAGCTAATTGGTTATAATTTTGCCTTCTATGCTGGTGAAAGCTCTGTAAATTTGTATGTGTATTAATCTTTTAAAGTTTTGTAGCTGTCTGATTCCTTGACACCTGTATCTTTTATTTCCTAGAAATGCTCAACCTGGTAATGATTATATGCTTGCAAATATGGAGATGTATACCCCATAGTTGAGTAATCCCCTAACATCTAAAAAAAAAGATCAAACTCTTCTAAAACTTGACATGCTTGATGAACTGGAAGCTCTGACTTTGGTGAAAGACCTCGATCTCTTCAATAACGCCTTGCTCCTGGCATCTTGGTGGATACATTCAGATCCTGCATCTCTTGCTCACGATCTGGTGACTGTCTGTTGTCTTTATTTGCTCATGGGACATATCACACAATCTTGATATGTGTGGATGAAATGGTTGTTTACAAACGCCACCACTCTCAGCGTATTGATGAACCGTAGTGCATGCTAGGTTGGCGCTTTGATTTACATAAATCATGGCTTAGATGTGGCTCTGTTTGACCTGATGACTTGGCATGTTAATGAATTTGACCAGCTGCAAAGTTAACACTTGTTTTATTCCATTTATTCGGGTGCGTGATGAAACAGTTAGCTACTTTTCAGCTTTGGCACTTTCGGTAGTTAACACAACATCGACTTTTGGGTTTTAGCTACCGAAAGCTAAGGCTTTTGGAAGCTAAAGTAGCTTTTCGGAGGGACACTTAGCTACTGAAACCTGTGTTTTAATAAAAACCCCGAACCAGAGCTTTTTGAGACTTTATTACAAACTCAAGCTCTGAAAAACAAACCTTAAAAAATTTAGAAAGGCATTATTAATGACTTCCTATCACCTAGATAGAGAAGATTGACGGTGTTATTTGAGGAGATAACACTATCAACACTTTTAATGATAGTTGGCTTAAACTCTCCATTCTCTACACGTCCGAGTTCAGGGAGGAAGTATGATCTGTGATGCATATCCCCCCATGGCCTTTGAACTCCGACCATTGCCTAGATAATATCTTCATCTAATGGAAAGAGAGTGTATAAACAGTCTTGGGAGTTTGAAGAGTTCCGAGACAAAAAAGGATTAGCAAAAAGATCATACTCCTCCGTGACCGAGGAAGTTTGATCTAGGTCTGTCATGGCCCATTGAATTGTTTGATAAGCTACTTCAGCTGTAGATAAGGGTTCGGTCATCTCGGCATGGACTCGACCTTCAACCAAAATAGATGATGAGGGTAGCGTCCATGGATCATGCGTATACAACATTCTAAACGAAGCAACCTTTTAAACAAATTTACTATAACTCGACTTGTGGAAGCCGGCCGAAGTGGCACGAACATACAAAATCAATGTGGAAGAAATAAAAGATCCCATCAGCGAAGGATGCATTCCACAACTGATACTCTCAATTGTCGTATGATATTTTTTGATCTATGGGATAATGGTCCCTGGGATAGTTTTCACATCAAAAAGGTTGGACGCCACCTGATCAATGGTTACAATTCTTCCCTCCTGGGGAAAGCATATAATCTAAAATATTTTCGAGACGACAATTGTCTTGGCATATTTTCAACTTCTTCTTAACAATAGATTATAGTCAAGCGATGCATTGACTACTTCAACCTCCATGCAAACAGGTTCCCCCCTAGCTTAACTTGACAAGAATGAATCATACCATGTGGTCGAAATGATCCTCCATCAAAGGTAGTCAAGAGGGTAGGAGAGGGGGTAAGCTCAGGTGTAATACCCCTAGGTTGAACCCCAAATTGTAAATGTAAATGTAAATATTCTTATAAGCTGGTGAGATTATGATACAGGGTCTTCGGTATGATTCTACGCGCATTGAGTCAGTGTGCGAGAATCTCATACCAAAATAAGAGTGTGCACATTCCAGAGTTTTGCGCACCCCAGATTGAGTGTGTGATATTGAGGTCAAAGATTCTTTGTGTATATGTTGTGTTTATAAGCTGGTGAGTTGTTTTATATCATTTTGCATGCACCTTCCATGGTATACTGCGCACATGTACTACGCACTAAAATGATGAAGTGTGCACATTCCAGGATACCGCGTGCATCAAAATTAAGTGCATGCAATCTTGAGGCCAGGGAGCCTTTGTGTATATGTTTTTTTGTATAGATTGGTGAGCCAGTTATTATAAGCTATGAGGCTTATGTGTTGAATTAGGCTGGAGAGCCTAGATGATAAAGGCTAGTGAGCCTATTTTTGTATATATCTCATCATTAATATAATACATCGATGCATGTAGACCGACCACGATAAAAGAGTATGGGGAACTAAACTCCACTAGTTAGGGA
>JASDQU010884258.1:16778-33832 GCA_032191745.1 Picea mariana
AGTTCTAAGGAGGGGGACAAGTGGACCAAAGTATCTCTCAACATGACAAGTGTCAAGTTGGGAACATGCATACATATAGTTTGGACTTAGTTCATTTTCCCATTCATTCATCCATTCATTCATTCTTTCCAGGATCATTCACTCACTCATTCAACTGTCCTTCGTACGTTCTTGTACCTGTACCTGTAACTATATATGTACCTTCCTATCACTGTAACTATACATGTACCTGTACATGTAAATGTACCTGTATCTATACCTGGTTACTTAGGGAGCTGGACTGAAGAAGCAAGTTGTCAGGTCCATGGGATACTAAAGAGGCGGGTTGTCAGGCCCGTGAGAAATTCTCTCTAGGTGAGAGATTTATTGGGAATTGATTTCTGGAAGGTGCCAAACTGCAACTATGGGGCTCTGAGACTTCCTGTCTGGCCTATTGTTGAAGCCCTGGAAAGGAAGTGGGGCAACCGAAGGACTGTTGAGTAGATAAGGGGCACACTTCCTGGGGTGGGATAGGAATGTGGGGAGTGAGGGACTGTAGACTGTTAGTTTGATTTGGCACCTATGACAGAGTCTTTCCTGTTGTCTGAGATACATCAAACAAGTTAGGAATCCCTTTACTTGGGTGGTGTTTAGTCTCATCTCGGGGGTGACCCACTGCTAAGAGTGATGAGTGGCATGGTCTAAGGCTGGGAGGTTCATGGAAGTTCTGCACATAGTTGGTGATATTCTTACCAAGATAAGTGTCAATTTTGTGTTAAATTACATGCTGCATTATTATTTATGCATTTAGTTTTATGGATTTTTCCTGTGTGTGCTACATGTGTATTTTAATTATTGTTTTGTATGAATCTGTGCATTTGCAGAATGTATTTTTCTGTTTTAAGTTTTATATATAAATTTCCACAAGAGTTTCTTTGTGTATATGTTTTAATTTGTACACAGTTCGGAAAATTTTATGTGGCATAGCCCAGTTGGATGATGGGGATGTTACATCAGGAGAACCGATAGCTTTCCAACATAACAAGAACATTATGGACGTTGAAGCTCCATCATCAACAACGGTTCTCTTAACCAAAATATTGTTGCAAACAACACCAATTTGGAAAGCTACATGATAGGAAATGTGGGGCTTCATTTCAGTAGCATCGAACTTCATTACGAGCTGACAGGAGGAATCAACAAATCCTATGGTAGACAATAACGCAGTGGGCTGCGAGGGGCAACTTTGGAGTACCTCCAAAGTGGACATTGCATAGGGCGTCTGAGCCAAATCCTCAACAATCGAATAATTGGGGGTGGCTCTTGCATTAGGGTTATGTGTTTTCCATTTATAGACACCCTTAGGTATGTGCGACGATGTCTCTTTCTCAGGCTTCTCTATGTGAAGAGGGGCCTGATATTCTAAAGCTTTCTTACCCTTCTCATTCGACTCTGGATTATCATAATTCTGAGATCTTGTTGAAAATCCTACATCCTTTAGCTTCGATTGGATAAGAATATTCACCACTCCTTGATATCCATCATACAGAGGTGCCCTTGAGGTGGCCCCTTGTGTCTTGAATTTGGAAGAACTACCTTGCAAATTCTGCCCGTGTGGAAAGGGATTCTTCAACACATCAGGCTGTTGCTATTGATTCAACTTTATAAGAAATTGGGCTTCTTCCATCTGTGGGCACTAATGTGTAAGGTGATATTCATCACAAAGATTGCAAGGAAATTTCACCTTCCTTTTTTCATATTTGGCCCCCTCAACATTCTTATCATACTTTTTTTTATTGCCCCTACTACCCTTCTTACCCTTTATTTTTTTCTTCTCATTGGGTTGTTGAGGAACCTTCGAAGTATTCATTTGCACATAATGTATGTTGAAAGAAAGGGTGGAGGGGGTGGTCGAGCCAGAGGCCGGACCACTCACAGGTTGTTGAATAGTAAGTTTTTGCATCTGGCTTGTAACCAGGTCTGGGACTTTAGTTTGAGAAGAACCCACTATGCCATCGGCATGTGGGTTAGACTTTGTCTTTGCCAAGTCAAGAGTAGAACATGGAACATCCATCATAATCTCATAGAGCATGCCCGATTGAGAGTAAATGAGCTCTAGCTACTACACCCAAAATATCATTTGTTCTTCCGAAAACACTCCCGAAGTTGCAACGTCCTTCGAAATGTACGGGAGTAGATATTTCAGAAACCTTTCAAGGAGAAACTTTGGCTGAACCTTAGCTTTAATCAATCTCTTCCTTCTCCTCTATTCCCAGATATGATCGAAAATGTGCGTGGCCTTATCTTGCTCAAAATTGGCCAACAATTATGTCTCAGCGTCGTATCAGATAGGGAGTTTGAAATTGTTTAGTAAAACCATGGCTAAATCAGCAAAAGTCGAGTACTTCCCTCTTTGAAGTTCAATGTACCACTTGGAATTGCCTTCGGTAAGAGTATGCTGGAACAAACACAATCGAATCGAATCATCATTAAGTGAGTTGGACAAACACCACAAGTGGAACATCGTTACGTGGTTCTTTGGATCCTCACCACTTTTCCCTTCTAATTTGGATATGTCTGAAGGTAGTTTGGTTGGGACCGCATGCCAACTAGGGTCATTACGAATGGGATCATTCGTCAACTTGGATAATTCTAGAAAATGCAGAGTTGCCAAAAATTGTAGTCGAGGATGCATCATTGACTGGTTCAAATCCTGAAAAGAAGGTCCTGGGTTGTAACTTGCATCGGGTTGCCAGAAAGAGTTTGTGGTTGAAACAGAGATTGGGATAAAACCTTATTGACCATGGATGAATAGAGGAAATCCTTCACCCATCTGGTTCCTGAAAGGAAAAATGGGGTTGCACCCAACGGACCCCCCATGCAAAGGAAAAAATCCTGGCATGGGGGTAGATTGATAGGGAAAGGGGTTTCCCCCTTGCAACATCCATTGAGAGGGATTCTACTGGCCTTGGAGAGGGGTACTCCCTAACAACGCCCCTTGTGAGGAAAAAGGTCCTTTCCAGGGGATGGATTGACCTTGGAAGGGGTTTCCCCCTACTGACACTACGAAAACAGTGAAAGGGTTACTCTCGAACCCATGGTAAAGTGTGAACTGGGTCGATGTAGATGACATACTAGTGGATTGAGATCTGCAACCCATATAGGCACCCCATATCCATGCGGGGTTAGGGCCAAAATATTGGAAAGGTTTGCTTTCGACAAATGGGGTTGATGGAGGAATGTGACCTCCACCCCAAGAAATGACTTGGTAAGAAGATGAGGTGCTCCCTATGTTAGTATCCTATAATAATAGGAGACTTGGTCATCCAGATATGATTGGTGGGTGTCATAATGAAGTTCATGGATTGCTGGTCTTGCTGTCCTTTTGACATAAAATTTTCCAAGTTATGTTCAGTTGGGAAACAACATGGATCATTAGACAAATGATTTTTTGAGTTGGAGGTTTTTAAGAGGGGATTTAGACCTATCTTTTCCAAAGAAAGTGATGAGCCTGTATTTTTATTAGAAAAACTCCAAATTTTCACTTGCGACAGCTAAGGGCGTTTCCTCAAAGTATTCCAAGCTGCCGAAACGTGTCTATTTTGATAGCTAAAATGATATATGTGAGGTGTTTTAAGTTGTCGGAAGCACAAAGGCGGTTAACGGTCAAGCCGTCCCATCGGATTCTCAAACCGCCATCAATACACAGCGTCATCATCCCAAATGCTGTCAAAATCAACTGAAATCAAATCATAATACGATCTGGACAAGTGATTGTTGTATGTTATGATTTTTTAATAACCCCAATCTAGTAGATATGATCCCCATAAGTTCGCATCATGTGTCTTTACCTGATCCATCACGTGATTTTTTCTTTTCGTCCTAGTCGAATGGCACAATCATCACTATGGTTGGATTTTCATTCTTTATTAAGGGTTTTTCATTCAAATCTTTTTCCTCCATATCACGCATTTTCCCTCGCCCAAACTTCAATTCGTTCCCTATCAACACCACTAGATCTTCCCACATTTGATTTTGTTGTAGTGCAGGTATTGACAACTGTTATTGCAAATGAAGAAGGGAGGAAATTTGCTTAGGAAGGAGCTCAGTGGCATAACTTATCTAGAATCTCACCCTGATATTTTCTAGATGTTCAGAGACGTTGGTTGTTATAGGTTCTGTGAAAAACTCCAAGGATTTCATCAAGGCGTGGCTAAAGCATTCACATTGACCTTTGACGGAGCCAAAGCCAAAGTTGGAACAATTGAAGTGCAGGTTGATGAAGCAGTTGTGGCAGCGGTGATAGAGATGCCAAGGACTGGTGAAAGATGGTTCAAGTCGACCACTATCAAATATATTGAGTTCAGGTCTTATCTCAAACCCGAACATAAAGGTATCACTTTGAAAAAGGATATCCCTAGATCCTACTTGGAAGAGAAGTGGCAACGTTTGCTCAAAGCCATCTAGGTATACATAACGTGTGAAGGTAGATATAGTAGAGTGATGTTCTATCATTTCAAGCTTATGAATCATTTCACAGGTAGGTGTCCTCTAAATCTTCCCTTCTACCTTCACAAAAGTCTAACAAAGATGACACACCAGGTTCAGGCCCTACCTAGCAAGGTGCAGAGTAGACTCTCCCATCACAGTCTTATCAAACTCATAGTGTTTCAAGAATTACAGAAGAGGGATAGGAGTTGGGAGTATCTTCTTTTTTGGGGAGAATTTGAACCACAACCCCAGCCCAAGGACCAGAAGAAGACTTCACTCATTAAGTTTTCAACACCACAGAGCAGTAAAAGAAAAAGGAGAGCCATTTCCCCAGTAATTATAGAGGGCCCAGCTTCTTCTTCAAAGTCCAAGAAAGCCAAGAAGATGCTCATTTTTAGCCAAGATATAGAAGGGAAAACGAATGCCTCTGGTAAAAAAGTTTTGAATCTTCCTTATATAGATTCAGAGGAGGATTTAGAGCCAGAGGAAAGGGAAGTTCCTGAACAGGATGCTTTCATAGAAGCACCTTTTCCATCAGAGGTCCCAGACTTGGAGACTCCTGAAACATCAACCAACAGGCACATCAAGGTCAACAAACCATCAAAAGTTAAAGAACTCCAAGAAGAAATATTAGAGATGAAGATGCTTGAGAGGGTCATCAAATCCCAAAACCAGACTATAAGCAACACTTCAGATGAGGTAAGGGATTGTTTTGAAAGATTAGCTAAAATGCATGTCAAGGAACAGAAGAGGAACAAAAAATTGCTCAAGGAAAATCGTAAATTGCTCAAAGTGATTAAAAGTTTAAGGATCAAACCGAGGCTAAAGAATCCTAAGCCAAGAGCACATTCTGATTTAAGAGCTCTAGCTGAAGTTGCTGAGAACCTAAATGAAGACCCTCAGGAGTAGGTAGGTCGAAGAAAGTCTCTTTTTGTAGTTTTGGACAGTGGTGGAAAATTCAGCATTTTCGGCAGCGTATTCGTTTTCCTCAAGGCGTCATTAGCTTCCGCAAGCTACCCTTCTGACGGCTAACCCTTTGCTATTTTACTCCTATAAGCTACCAAAATTGTAAAGAATGACAGAATGTTCATGTTTCGCACAGATCGAAATTTCTGAGGTCAAGATTTTGTGAAAGGGGTGCCAAACGAAAGATAAAGGTTAAAGTGATACAGATCATCACCCTTTTCAGGTTTTGAGGTAGGTATTAAGGAAAAATGGTTAAGTGGCTCTTGAAATTCGTGGTAAAAATTGTCCATCTGTCACAGCAGGATTTCAAAGTGCCTCTTCATATTCTTGGCATTTATTGAAGATATCGTGAAGACCAGTAAAGGGGACGCTTTTTCTCCACCTGTCAATGTGTTGTCTTCCCTTTGAATGGAAAAGGACTCTACTGAAACAACACTCGAGAAATCTGGAGAGGTTCTGCATGTGTCATTTTTGTTATAATCGACCCCTATGTGTGGGAGACCATCTGTGACATGTGTCAATTATTGTAACTATTTTCTATTTTTAGAAAGCAGGGGTAGAGTTCGAATTTTTGAGGACTGATAGCAATTTTTGTGTATATACACATGTAAAAGACAAAAAGAGGGTTTGACTTGTGTGAAGTTTCTCTCTTTTGGCTGGACTATGGGCCTTGCTAATCCAGGGGGTGTTTTGTCTATAATTTTTGAATGACTGAACAATAATAGAGAAATGATTTAAAGGATTCTTGTGTAGCAGTGTTGGTGGCGTGTTCCTTGTCTATTTTTAGTTATTTCTCTGCTATCATTCTAGCAATTTCATTTCTTATTATTGAAAAAGAGTAAATGGAGAAGAATTTATGCATGCATACTCTTTGTCCAATTTTTCAATAATCTTTATGTTTTCTTCTAAAACTCAGTTTATGAATTCTTAACTACTCATTTGCTCAATTTTTCCTCCCCCATTTCTTCCTCAATCGACACCATTCAAGCTTAAGACGATCCAAAATTGTTACTATCTTTCCCTGTGGATACATTTACCTCTAGATATTTTTTGATCATTATCTTATAAACAGACCCCATAGCCCAATGGTGATCTGAGAAACTCGTCAACCACATCCTCATCTAAATATTTCAAAAACCCCAACCCCATACTTTCATAGCTAGCCTAACATCCGTCCTATTCCATAATAAGTTAATTCAGAAAGAGAGATCCCTCTCTAAGTCTTGAAGGGCTAGATCCAAGACTCCAAGTGGTTTGAGGTTACCTCTGTGATTGCCTCAATAGCCTTGGGCAAATTACAGAGCGTTAACACCCTGCACTAACATTTGAAGATTGGGATGTTGGATGAGAACTAACCAATGCGTTAAGCGCATCCATCGAAGACATTCCTATGAAAAAGAATTCGTTGTTGATGAAAATGATGCAGTTTCACTCAAAATTTGAGTGGGACTAACCAACAAGGCAATGATGACGGTTGATCCGACAAAGGTGGATTGAATCACACTCATAGTTTGGTTCGACATACTAGGAGGAAATAACCCCTGGTGACTATCGTCGAGGTGGGAGTTGTGTGGGCTCCCAACCTTGACACTAGTGGAGTGTCATCCATAATGGCATAGTGGGGAGGGATACTATTAGCGAGTTCTGATCTTGGAGGTGGGACTTGTACAAATGGAAATGGAAAATCCCTAGGTAAAGTAGGATTAAATTGTGGAGAAAACTCCTCAACTCCAAGATCCTCAACGATTAACTCCTTTGGTTATAGAGCATTGACTTCTGGAGGGTCAATTTCTAATATCATGGTCTGACCAATCGGTAGGAAAGTGCTAGTCGAATCAATCTGACACCTTTATGGAGGTGGGGGAGAATTATTTCTAACCTCTTCCTTGAGTAGAAGGCCTTGAATTCTCCTCGATCTTTTGGGCGGATGATTAGCCATTTTGAGTGATCAACTCTTGGTAACAATCTACTCGCCTTCATAAAGTTGAACTGTGTTCACCAATCACACCACTACAAAGCCATAAAAGACAAGATAAACATAAAAAACTTTGTTAATATTCTGAATCAAGTGGATTAGGTCTTGGGACCAGAATAACAACAAAGTGGGCTCAGGCCCTTCTGGACAGAGGCACTGGTTTATTAAGTCTCGTGGGACAACGCAAGAAGGTATGAGAAGAAATTATCCCGACCTCCACATATCAATCTTATTCGGTGCAAGTGTCCTATCTTCACAAGGCACCTATTGAGGAAAAGATATGAATTAATCTTACTCAAAAAATTTCGGATCTTGCTTGTCAAAGGCAAGATAGTCGGGAATGTTACCCTATGTTTATAGCCTAAAAAAGTGCTTCCTAATCCACAAGTATTAATTAAAAGGGGTTAGGATGATTTTTTGAATAAAATATTGTTGCAAAAATATAACATTTTTATACCATTTCTGAATAATACAGATGCAAAAAAGTAAATGTGGAGACAAAAGAAAAAATACCAAGTCACATATCAACACAGATGAGATAGAATATCAATAGCTTATTTCATTCCCAGAAATCAAAAGAATCATTCTCTTTACAAAAAAACATGAGGGAGTTTGGACCAAAGTCAAACTTAGATATTCTCAATGAAAACCATACAAAAGGACTCTGACAAGAAGTAAAATTTGAACTTTAAAATCTAGATCAACTTGCCACAGATTGCTTCCCACTCGACTCTACACAATATGCTTTATCAATCATGAAATTTAATTCATAAACAGACAAGTCTACACAAACTATCAAAGATAGATCAACACCTCTGAAAACAAGTGTCTGAATGATGTAATTCAACTTTGAATCTTGTTGTCTACAATAGGACCCTGTTGTCATAAAAGAGAATTAGGCTTTCAATGAATTGAAGAATGAATGAAAACTGAACTATCTTAATAAAACTCAAGAGAAAACCTTAGTATGCTTTCTTCTTCTATTCTCCCCTCTTGTTCTTCCTTCTCATTTGGCTTTTATACATTCCAAATTAGTTGAAGTAGTTCGACCACTTCATTTAGTTAAGTTAACAAAAACTCAACTAAGTTTTAGTTTAGGGGAAGAATTAATAATAATAATAAGGGTCTTTTAATAAATAATAACTAGTAGGTGGGACCCCTTGTAACTCCCTTTAATTTCTTTAACAAACATAACTAGATAGTAAATCAGATACATCCCTCCTTGTGGCTCCCATAATCATTTCCATAATTTTAAAATTAAATATCAATGATATTTCAAATCATATCCAAACATATCCAAACATATAATATCCAAAATATCCAAAAATAGTATGATATCCAAAACCTTCAACGGTCCATTGTCCTCAATAAAACAATAATGAAGTAAAATTAAAAACCATATTTGCCACTTTGAGAGGAAATTTTCCCTTTATTGTTGCTATCCCCTTTTGACTTCTCTGAATTAGCCTTAGGCTGTGTAGAGCCTTGAGGCTTGATCTCACTGATGACATGAGAACATTCATCTCTCAAGTGCATGCGGGATGAAACATATTTGGATGAATCACTTGACGGAGAGGAGGGGGCAACAACAACTTTTCCTTTATCATGCATATGGTGGGCTTCGGTTTTGAGTCTTTTTCTTGCATGGGAGGACTGTACAGGTGAGTGTGCAGAGGAAATCTAGACATTTGGGTTAGAAGTTGGAGGAGGAGTAGGTAGAGACAAATGTGGCTAGCCACAATGTTGGGAGATTGTTGGGTGAACAATCTCCGACCATCCGTCATTCTCGGAAACTTCAGGTTGCAACGAAACATGAGGGGGTACATGGATACCAGGGAGATGTTGGGGTTGGAAGGGAGGCCTCTCTGGTCTAGGTTGGACTACCCCTTGACCAACCCAATTGAAAAATCCATCTTGGAAGAGTTGGTTTAACTCTTGAGGATCTGCATCAAAATGTGTTGAGAATCTTGGCCTTCTAGGCCCTTTGTTCTAATTCCCTCTGCCCTTGTTATTTCGTCCATGACTTCCTCTGTCGAAGAAGCTCATCCTGTATGCAATGATTATTAGCAAATAGATTTTTAAACAAACCAAACATGATGATATCTTAATATGAAACAAAGTTTGACTCAACAATTACATCAGACCCATGCAATCCAATCCATAAAATTCATCTAATAATTGTCAATGAGCATGGGCTGAATTAGGGTTCTGGGATATCTGAGGGGATTGTATTGAGAAAAAAGTGAGAAAAATCAAAGGGAGTAAGAACACGATTACTGCTAAAAAATTCATTAAACAATCGATTGTGCAACAATAACCAAAACATATCAGTTGTGATCCATCTCTGTGTTATTTCTTAATCGTTGTAATATAGAGCTTTTAATTTAATTTTAAAGAACATGGTGTGCAAAATGAATCTGGGATCCTAAGGGGATTTGTATTGAGCAAAAAAGTGAGAAAATGAAAGGAACTCAGATGGATATTGTTCTTAAAATAAAATAAATAAATCAACTATCATAACTTTGTTCAAATTTAATCCAAAAAGTATCCATTTCCAAGACCAAAACATTCATTATTCTTCAATTGTATGCAAATTGCTTGTCGTCTCAAAAGTAATTAAATTTCCCAGAAATCCTTAATTTATAACAGTATATATATATATATATATATATATATATATATATATTATAAATTATGTAACTTTTCCATTCAATAGTATTGTGTATTATAACATTGATCTCTCCCTTTTAAGATAAACAAAACATGCACAACAATATGCTCAATATCTATCCCTGATAATCAATAATGTACCACGATAAACAATCAACAGTCATTGTTCTCCCATCAACAATCAGGCCTGATTTAAATGCACACAGGTGTATTTTCAAAAACATGGACATACTTAAAATCATGCCTGATCATACATAGGACTTTAACCATATCAAACAACAAAATATTGAATTGATAATAACAGTCAACCCAAACATAAACCCCAAGCTTGATCTATGTGTGTATCAACATGTATAACTTCTTTTTTTTAGACAATTAATAGTCTACACGATGATTCCAATATAACTATATCATATATGAAGCGAACATAACTAAACTGACACACATGCACCTTTTTTAACTTGCCAGAACCCTGATCGGGGTTGGTAAAACTCACACAGGTGTCTCTTCAAAATCATGTTGGATTAAATACAGTGATCAAGCCCATAAACGAATAGAAAGGCAACTCTTGAATGTAAGCAACCATTCATTTCCTTTTTATTTGTTCAAAAAATTTCATCACATAAGGACCTCACAAAGATTCGACCGAAAAAGACAGGTTTATAAATGAGAGAGCATGTCTCTTTAAAATTCCACAATCATTAAAATTGATAACCCAATATTTGACAAAGCCCAGAATGTGCCCGAGGAGAGCAGAGACAATCAGAGTCCGAGTCGAGCTCTTAAATCAAATGCAAAGAGGCAACAAAATCCTATTTATATTTTAAACAAAAACATAGAGAGATGATGGTCTTCCATGATTTATATTCACTTTACCATCGATTAACAACCACATGCCAAAATAAATTTTTGAAAATGACACAACAATGAGCCATACAATCCTTTGACTTATTACTCCAAGCCCTTGACATAATCACAAGTTAACGCCCGAGGAGAGAAGAGACAGTCAAAGTAAAATAACCCAATGCATATAGGTGCCTCTAATACTTGCAAAGAAGAGATGAGGGTTAGCTTAACAGTGCCGAGTATTCAAAAAACACAGAGATATAACGTCTCTTTCCAACACCCGAAAAGTCGAACAACTTTCAAAAACAATTGGCAATAAGTCCAGATACAGTCATCATTACAACGGGAATGATAGAAGTGGTGTGTGGAAACCCTTCACATATTATATCCATTAAATACATAGGCCTGCATTAATATTCAGGCAACCAAGACTGGACTTTTGGCAAGCTTTCAATGAAAAGACAGTCAGGAACGAGCTATTAACAACAGTTCAGGATTAGATAAAAGAAGCACACCAACAGTCTACAGTCAATATGTAATTGGATAAAGACTGTGATAACGACCGAGAGTTGACAACCACTGAAATACAACTAGTGGCAAAACCCTTTAACCATAAAACACAGAGATTCATGGCACCACTGTCTCCGTTATTCCACAGAGAACAATCAATAAAAACCAAGCTGACCCATAAACAATCAATGTGCAACCTTTATATTCAATAATACCCATTTCTCTTCTTACAACTACCAACATTTTACAGTCATCACAGAGAACCATAATACCATATTTACACACAGTCGAAAATCTCAATAACACATAGAATCTGAGCATCACTGAGCCACCATTTGGTTCATAAAATAGAGAATCCATCATGGATGGAGAGAAAAAAACCATACATGTGAAAAAAATGCTAAAATGGCGAGTTGGTTGAGCTTTCCTTTCCGAAAAAACCTGAAAACGTGGAGCTTCACAACCAATAGAGTGATAATGCAATAATGCAACAATGCTAGAGTGACGGATGATAGGGAAGGTTTGGAGTGGTGTGCAGTAAATGCATGTCTCTTCCATACCTAGACCCATTCAATTTCAAGTACAAGACAACCCAATAAGCATAACATCCACCAATAAATCAAACCATATAACCAATGCATAATCAATGACAATCCATCGTAAGATCTGAGACCATATCTATTGCGTAGTGCGCCACCCGGGATATTTCATACGTTAACTTTTCCCATAAATCCACACAATAAATCAAACCATATCCACATTGCTATATGCAGCTCCATTCGACTTTAATGACATTTGCATAGTCCATTAATCAAACCATAGTATAATAGTTAGGACTAACACTTGTATCCATTAATTCTTTCATTTGAAATTTGCATGTAGTATTTTATTATAGTTCAAGGATTAATACATATTTTCTTTCCTTTTGTTTGAACTATAGAACCTTTCCATAATTTTCCTTTGTTTTGATCATGCTACCATTTAATTATCCCTTGCATATAAGTGGCTAATAAATCAACATATGAATTAGTAACAAGGTTATAACATAGCACCTGTAAACAACATGATCTTCATAACCATGGAAATTGTTCTATGTCGCAAGTGATTACCAACAACATTAAAAATTAATGCATTAACCACTCATTATCATGCCAAATGAAACCAAGACTGCATCATAAAAAATGTAAGACTGTGTAGGCAACATTATAACAACAACAAAATATGTGTCATATGTATATCCTTGTGCCTTTAGTCTACAAGGGGGTCCCACCTACTAGTATTATATTATTATCATATTAAATAATAGCGTTTTAGCAATCCTTTGCAAGTGGAATTCATCGTTGCGATTTTAATTGTCAACAAACCGGCGACTCCACAGGGAAATATGTTTCCAACAGATTAAGAACTCAGAATATCTAGTTTTGCAGACCATGTAACATCAGATCAAGAAGATACAAATCAAAATGATTATGCAACAGGGGGAAGTGAGCGGATTTAAGGGAAAGATGACTGGGAATTTGGGAATAACTCATGGAAAGTGTTAATTATGAGGAGGTTTATCCCTATAATCATAATCATTCAACTAAAAAACTTTTCTTGAATTCCAGGAGAAATTTTTTCTAAACTTGCTCTTTGGAATCTTGAAATGGATGAAAGAAAAGGAAAGAAGAAGAGGGATAAAACCAACTATCTTATAAAACAACAGATGAAGCAGATAACAATTTCAATGATGTTTTCAAGAGGAACATCATGATAATTGTGAAACTCGATTGTTATTGAGTAAAAATACTTTGCAGAAGCGTCATTGTGGAAAAATTGATCCAACGTTTTATTTGACAAGAAAAGAAGTCAAAAACAAAAAGAAAGAAATGTCCTAGCAGAAATGAAACAACAGAATTGAAATAAGCAGAAATGAAAATACATAAATGTAAAAACAGAAATGGAAAACTACTATAATACAAAAAACATTACATACAACGTTAAACTTTTCAAGTTGGTTCCACGCAATGTTTTAAGTGTGAATCGTTAGTGTTGTAGGAAAACAATTGCTTTTGTAAGTCCTTTAGAATGTAAGAATTTTCACCCAGGACAAAAGCGATCTTAAAAGGACCCAACCATAATTTTTGAAACTTTGAATGCCTTCCTCTATCAGCATGAGATGAATCCCACAACAATACCTTCTCATTAACTTTAAACTTGACAGCCTTGACACTTTTGTTGAAATATTTTTTAACATTCTGATGTCTTCTCTTTAAATTATCCAAGACAAACGTCCTTTGCTCCTCTAACGCAAAAAGTGCATTCATTCTTTGAGAAACATCAGAAGAATTCAATTCTTCGACCTGTAGCATTAAAATTAAGGAGGAAAGTTTGAGCTCAGTAGGCAGAATGGCTTCCTGACCATAAACAAGCTGGAAAGGAGTGCAACCAATGCTCACCTTGGTGGTAGTGCGATCTGCCCAAAGGGCGTAAGTGAGGAAAGTGTGCCATTGACGAGGCTTATCTTCAATGAGCCTCTTGATAATTCTTACCAGATTCTTATTGGTAGACTCAGCCTGCCCATTACCTTGGGGATATAAGTTGATGAGGCAAAATTTTTAACCCCAAACTTAGCTAAAAATTGGGACCATTGTCTATAATGATTTCCAAAGAAAGACCAAATCTGGAAAAAATATTCTTTTCAAGAAAATAAATCACCTGCTCATCCTACTAATGTTTAAGCAAGATAACTTCAGTCCATTTTGTAAAATAGTCTGTGGCTGTCAAGATAAAGAATTGTCCTGTTGAAGATGGAGGATTAATAGGACCAATAAAGTCCAAACCCCATTTTGAAAAAGGAAAGTCTGGGAGGACATATTGTAAAGGCATGGATGAAAGGCGTTATTTCTGAACAAATTTCTGGCACTTGTCACAAGATCTCGAAAAATTATAAGAATCATTAAATATTAAAGGCCAATAGTACCCTTTCCTAATAATCTTGAAAGCAATTGTTTTAGTAGAAAAGTAACCTCCTACATGGATAACAGAATTTGAAGAACCACGAGTCTCTTGCAACAATTTATGTGCTTCCTCATTGTTCACACAATGAATTAATATACCATTAGCATATTTTCTAAACAATAAGTTTCCTATAATGACGTATCTAGCAGATTCGAGACAAAGCCTTCTTCTTTGATGGGTATCTAGGTTATCCGGACACCTTTGATTTTGCAAGTAATGAACTAGATCTTTATACCAAGGATGTTCAGACACAAGAAGAATTTGACTGTTAATGTAGAACAATGTTGATAGAGAGCTATCATGTTCATCAATTTCTTCACTCATTTCAACATGATGAGCTAAGTTAAGGGCTAAGTCACGTCCCTTGATAGTTTTAGAAGTCATGATAGTTAGATCATGCTCATGAATCTTAGCAAGCCAGTGTGCAAGCTTCCCTGAAAGATAAGTCTGTGAGAGTAAAAACTTGACAGCAGGTAAAGGGAATTTTACCAGTGTATGCTTACCTAAGATGAAGTGGTGAAATTTTTCAACAACTTTAACAAGAGCGAAAGCATGCTTTTCAATAAAAGAATATTTAAACTCATCATCAAACAAGCTTTGAATCATGTAAGCCATTGGTTTTTCATTATCTTGGTCATCACATTGAAGGAGGATGGCAGAAACTGCTTCCTCTATAGCATTAATATATATCATAAATTCTTTCTCAAAATCCAGCTTCGCCAAAACCGGTGCGTAACTGATTTCTTTATTGATCCCTACGAAAGCATCTTCAACATCATCTATCCAAGAAAAAGAACTATCTTGCTTAAGGAGATTGTGAATTGGCTAAACCATTACAACAAAATCGAGAACAAACCCACGGACGAAGTTAATAACACCCATAAAATCTTGAACCTCCTTCTTAGAAGTAGGAGCAGGTAGATTTAGGATAACAGTAATCCTTTTGGGATGAATGCTTATTCCTGAATTAGAGAAAATGTGTCCAAGGAGATTTCCCTTGGTAATGTTGAAAACAGACTTGGAAGGATTTAAAGAAATGCCAAATTTTCTGCATCGCATGAGAATATTTCTAAGATGACCGAAATGATCTGATCAGTTTTTAGAATACACATTTAAGTCATCAAGATAAATCTGAATAATTTTACCGATCAAATCGTCAAAATCTATTTGCATATTTCTTTGAAAAGTAGCACCTACATTAGATAATCCAAAAGGCACACGTTCATAAGTAAAAATGCCCCAACGAGTAATAAAGTGGTTTTAAATCTATCTGCCCTTTTCACCTTGATTTGATTATAAGTAGAAAAACCGTCAAGTAAGGACATCATATGTGACCCAACAACTTGTTGCAAAATCATTTCCATATTAGGGAGGGGAAAATGGTCTTTAACACTGGCCCTATTCAATGCGCCAAAATCAACGCATAATCTAATCTAACCTGTTGACTTCCGAATGAGAACCAAATTAGAAACCCACTCAGAATACTTAACAGAGAAAATTATCCCAGTGTTCAAGAGTTTTTCCAACTCTTTCCGAACAGTTGCTTCCAATGTAGGGTTAATGAGTCTCTATTTTTTCCTAACTGGTTTTATGCCTTCCATGATAGGGATGGCATGTTGTATAATAGTAGGATCAAAACCCCGAAGATCCTCATAAGACCAAGCAAATACATCTTGAAATTCACCAAGCAACTTAGTGAACCTCAATTTTTCTTCTTCAGAACATTGGGCACCTATTTTAACGTTCTTTGGAGACTCGGGTGTTCCAATGTTCAAGGAAATGGTTTCACCCACTTGCCTTTTTGAATCCTCTTCTTTATGTTTTTCTTTGTTGTCTACATCACTCTATGAAAATGAACTTTCTAGAGGAGTCAAGCCTTTAGGAATTTTGTTATCTTCCATCGATATAATTTCCTTAGGCTTATAAGGTAAATTTTGGATGAAAGCACATATGCTCTCATCACTAGGGAAGACCTGCCATGACTCTACATTGTCCAAGATATAAGGACGATACAAAGATTGAAAAGTGAAATCAGGTCTTTGTGGTAGAAGTTTCCGAGTTGGGGAGAATGGAAAAATAGCTAACCTGTCAGCCATTGAGTTCAATTCCTTTCTAACATGAGTGATGTTGAAAGATTGTAAGTTCGAGATAAGTGCCCAAACAGTTTGGGTGTAACATTTCATTAACTTGTTGCTAGGAGAGTATATCTTACGTACAAGGTTTACAACAAGTTCAGAAGCCCCAAAAAATGTAAGGTGACCACAACCCATATTATAGGCATTTTCAATGCCTAGCAGTAATGCTTCAAATTCAGTGACATTGTTTGTGCAAGCAAACTCTAACCCATAGGAAAAGTTATGAATCTACCCACATAAGAGTACAATATAATACCAGCTCCATTTCCTTCATTGGAGCATGAACCATCAAAGTGCATATGCCACATCCCATCCTCTATGTCGATTTGTTCCAAGGGAGTGTTGTCCTCATCTGCAAAGATGGAATACACTCCTAGGTCCTCCTCAATATAATTCACATTAGGTTGTGGGACGCTTTATATGTAAGGTGAAATTCTCCCCTCCCTTAGGACTATGATGTTTTTACCATTCCGAGGAACAGA
>JASDQU010884259.1:17460-29320 GCA_032191745.1 Picea mariana
GCTGTAATTTTAATTCTTGAAAAAAAATGTGCTACTTATAGCATCATGTTTTTTTTGGAAGTTGATTTTGTGGTTTCAATTAAGAATGATATTGATTGTCAGGGTTACAGTTTCAAACAAATTGTAATGTTAACCTTAAAGAAAATGGGGTGCTATTGTTATCAACACTTTTAGTTTTAGTGGTTGATTTTAAGGGTTTTGTTTGTAATGGTACTACTTGTCGAGACCATGATTTCAACCAAATTGTATTGTATTCCCCTAAAAAAATGATCTTGTAAACACTACGTTATGTTTACAATTTTACAATTGACAGTTGCAAACTTTTATAATTTTAACTCTAAAAAAAAGAGTGCAACTTATAACACCATTATTTTAAACAAGATAAAAATAAATAAACATAACTACTAAATAACGCCTCTTAACAATCTAAAAATTTAAAAATTTCTTATTTAGTAAATTTGTTTCTCTTGGTAACTTTGTTTATGTCCTAAATACATCTAGTATCTTGGAATTAAGCAAATTTTCTACACCTCTATTGTATAACGTTTAGAGTTAGGTAAAATTTTTACATCTCTATGTATAATGTTCGCTGGTGAAATATTTTCAATATTTCTTTCCACCATCATCCTCATAATGCACTTCGATGCTTTTTAAGAATCGACGCGTACTAAAAGAAGCGCAGGAAATGATAATGTCCTCTACTGCATATAATGATTCGGAATTGTAACGACCTCAAAGTTAACCCTAAAATGTGTTTTTTTTTAATAAAACATAATTCCTTATTCACTATCAACGTCAACTTATATAAAAAAAAATATATGGGTAAAATAAGAGATTAGATTCCTCACTATAGGCCGCAAACACGTCAATTAATTTATTAATTGTTCAATACAACACCCCTCCCACTCTAGGCCTTTGAATTTTACTACTACATGGAAAGTACAAACAATTAATTTTAACAAAATAAGTAAAATTGCATTAATTATATAAGATGATACCATATATACAGTATGAGTGGGCTTAATGGTTAAGAACACGTGTTTCCTCTTAAAAGGTCACAGGTTCAAATCCAGAGGGGGTAGGGTATGTATACCTTCGCAGACTTTACCAGTCAAATCGCTAAGCGAAAGAAAGTCCCTTGTCCCATAAACAAGGAGGTCTCATACACCAATTTAATGTGTTGACTTGATCATAACCTTAAAAATAAATTATTATTATTAATATTATTATTATTATTATTTATATATATATATATATATAAAGTGTCATATGTATATTCATATTCCAATTTGTTACATGCTAGTAACCTTTGTTATTCCTAATAATTTCAAATATACTTATATATACTACATATACATGTAATGTGTAGAATTCTTCAACTTCTATAATAATTAGATCAGTCATTTATAATATATATAATATGATTTATATTATTATTTGAAAATATTGTTTCAAATCTAAAATATAAATCATTCTATTTTTAATAGAAATTAAGATCTATCATATTAATATTAATCTTTAATATAATATAACATGTTTTCTATATTTTAAATCTCACAATTAAATAATATGCTTAGCAAAATTAAATCTCATAATTTATTAAATAATTTATTAAATACTATAGTAAGAAGTTCTTATATGCCTATTTATATATTTTAATAATATCGAAATTTTATCATAATATATAACAATATTCATAAATGAAATAAAAATATTTAATATAGAGAGTTTTTAAATATTTAATATTTGTTATTCCTAATAATTTCAAATATACTTATATATACTACATATACATGTAATGTGTAGAATTCTTCAACCTCTATAATAATTAGATCAGTCATTTATAATATATATAATATGATTTGTATTATTATTTGAAAATATTGTTTCAAATCTAAAATATAAATCATTTTATTTTTAATAGAAATTAAGATCTATCATATTAATATTAATCTTTAATATAATATAACATGTTTTCTATATTTTAAATCTCACAATTAAATAATATGTTTAGCAAAATTAAATCTCATAATTTATTAAATACTATAGTAAGAAGTTTTTATATACCTATTTATATATTTTAATAATATCGAAATTTTATCATAATATATAACAATATTCATAAATGAAATAAAAATATTTAATATAGAAAGAGTTTAAATGGGCCTAATGGTTAAGAACATGTATTTCCACTCAAGAAATCACATGTTCAAATCTAAAGAGTTCTTCATAACTAATAATATCATGCTCCCATTAATATATAAAATAAAACCCTTTCAAATGATTAGAAGAACATTACTTTGGTTCAAGCTAGAAAACACATTCTTGCACACTTATTTTCTCATTATTTTCGGTTTTTGGGAATCCACATTTAAATACATTCCCACCTATGTTTTTAATGTCTTCTTGAATCTTGATAATATGAATAAACATGGGTGTGGTAGGCCTCTCACAAGCTCTATTTAATTTCATGGTAGAAAACATTAGTAGTTTCTATTTTAAAAAACAAATCCAAAATAATTGAGTAATATTTATTATTAATTATTTCGAATTTTGCAATCCATAACTTTTATTATTATTTTTACAACAATCATTCCTAATTACTTTTTTCTTTTTCTTGTAGGTTGTAGCTATCATGGCATCATTATAAGCATACTACTTAGTCTTTGGTGGATTGTTTTTGTACAATGATTGGATCTATGTGGAATTGAGGCATAGAAAAAAGTTTCAAAATTTGTTGATTTTCAAAATTGAAATTATGTGCAAGAAGGTAATTTGTTAAGATTTTTTGTTTACATTTTTATTAGTGTTGTATTTCATGTGAAAAAGTTTGATGTTATTATGTTAAAATGCAATTTCATAATAATTTTATGTTGTGCATGGGATGCTTACAATAAAAATGAACAAAAACACATATGACACATAATATTTAAAAGACTCACAAAAATAAAAATAAAAAATTCATGAAAATGATAGTTTCACCAATTAGAAGTGCCCATCAAATTTATACTGCGATTTACCCAATTAACATGCTTTAATTATGCTCTGTATAATTGGATATTCATTTATTTAATTACTAACATCCCAGTATAGTTAAAAGGTATGATTAAAGAATTCTAGCGTATAAATTTTTTAATTACTAACATCCCAGTATAGTTAAAAGGTATGATTAAAGAAATCTAGCTTATAAATTTTAACATCTATATGAATGTGCATTTAATAAGAATTTCAACGTCTCTTAAATTTCATATTCGAGGAGTTGCAACGAATTCAGAACGGTACTACCTATTAATTTTCATAGGAAAATATATGCATCACACAAATGGAATTACGATTGTATTATTCTAAGGTAAATGCAACGATGATGCCAAATTTAAATTAAGAATTAAGGTTATCTCATTTAAAAGATAAAGAAACATCTTATGGTCTGTTTTCCAATACATCAACCAAACTTAAGAACAAGGGCTTCATTTTAATCCATATCTCTAGAATTTCTAATTGAAATAAATGTTAATTATCAATTCATTTATCCTCTATGTAATGAAATTCTTACTAAATTTGTTATTTATTAATCAATTTAAATTAGAATTTGAGGTCATTAATTTTCATTAATTAGTTTAACAAAAATAATAATCGCCACATTTCTGTATTGTAGAGCTTAAGGTTCAATTCCAAAATTAATAATATTTCTAAGTAAAGTAAGGTTCAATTCAATCATATAACACTCAGTTTTAACCAAAACAATATCTTCATTAAGTATAATGTGATCCTGCAGTGAAGTAACAATTTTTATTCTCTATCTTAGAGTTATATCACGAATGCTCAGTCTAAATTAATAATTGGCCATTCACATTCGCAGAACAAGAGTAGTGTATGATTAACTTCTTGTAGTAGTGTATGATTAATAGAAGTAGTGTATGATTAACTTCTTGGCCTTATTGTGTGTCCCTCAGTTTACCTCGTGAGTGACCAAGTCTGCAATGTGCCCTCATGGCATCGTGCAACCACTCGAGCAAAAGTTCCCCATACTTTTCAACTCTGGCTATGGTGGGGGTGCTAGTATGTGGAATGAGGGATGTTGTTCCACCTATCCCCATAGTATTGGTCTGTCTCTATACAACTTCGTTACTCATTTGTGAGTCAGATCAACAGAAATTATCCATGTACTTGCATCCACTAACACATTTCCTTATCAATAATGACATAGATCAATCCAATTACATAAACCAATTCATTAATTAAAAACTACTCCTTGACTCATCCTAAAGTCTCGAAGTCATGTTGACGATAGTCGCATCAATACATCGTTAAGTTTCCTGTCACTCAAGAAACTTGTTAGAAGCATCTATACAATCAATATCATGCAATTAGTACAACTATTTCCATATTTTAACTTTAGCAATCAAATGAACGTCATCATAGCATTTATTGTGTTCATTGCCTTGATCCATTCAATTCATGGGACTTGATTCACATATTAATTCATTAACAGTTAATCAAAATAAATAATATTAGGATCGCCTTACCATGGAGTTTGAAATTTCCATTAGATTTTCCGTCTTCTTTATTTTTATTCTTTTTTAAACAATGAACTTTTGTTCATTGGTAACTCTTTCTATTCCAATTTACTACTAAAGTAATAGAAGGTGGTTTTAAATCAAGTTGTGGTTTTTTAGAGGATAGTTTTTTTATACAAATTTATAGTGATCAATGGTTTTATAGGTTTAATGGTTCAGAACATATATTTTAAGAAGTTATAAGTTCAAATCCAAAAAAGATAGGATATGTATAACTTCCTAGATTTTATCAATAAGATCCCAAACAAAAAACTCTCATACATCACTTTAGTATACAGCCTGAGTGGGCCTAATGGTTAAGAACATGTGTTTCCTCTTAAGAGGTCACAGGTTCAAATCCAGAGGGGGTAGGGTATGTATACCTTCGTAGACTTTACTAGTCAAATCGTTGGGCGAAGGGGGGTCCCTTGTCCCACAAACAAGGGGGTCTCATACACCAATTTGGTGTGCTGGCTTGGCCGTGACCTTAAAAAAATAGATTAGATTAAGATTAAGTATCTGACTTGCCATGATTGATTTGGTAAATATCCAATGAATTATCTAACCACTACAAGTAATGATTGATTTTGTAAATATCCGGTGAATTATCTAACCACTACAGGTAATGGCACGATGCTAGCAAACAAAAGAATCATGTAAAATTGCGGTAGGGGAGAATATCTATCACGGTCTCCGTATTGTGTATGAGTTGGAAAAATTATATATATCCGTCTAACCCTAGTGTAATTGATGAACTGCATATAATTTAATAAATTAAAACTTATGTTAGGAATTCAATCCAGGTTCGAATCTGGCATTTACATTCTTTTTTTTCCAGGAAAAAATTAACTCAAATTTATATTAAGTATAAAATTGTTTACATCAAAACAATGACAAGAAACAGTCCCCAAAACAGTCCAAAATAAATGGAGACGGGAGGAAGCACCAGGAAACTGAAATACTAGAAATAGGTAGAAGGGAATGGGCACAATGCCGGCTGAACTACAAGAAGGATGCTGCAGTGGTAATCTAACAGGAAAATATGCTCATTTCGAGCTGAAAACGTGAGTTGAGGCTGCAATCGGTGCCATTTACCCTTCACCATCCCTTGGCAATTCAAAGATATTAATGCAAGAGGGCTGACTCTCCAAACCACTGTCCAAGTGGTATACCGATAGTCTTCCTTTGATTTCTGTTAGAGCTCTTTTAGAGAGGGTGTCAGCTTCTTTATTGTGCACTCTATAAATGTGGTGGACGCTAAGATCTTTGAAATTTTTTGCCAATTCCAATGTTTTTTGTTTCCAGCATTCGATATTTACAGTGCTGAGATTGCACTTGTGGTTTATCCGGTCAATGATGACCCACGAATCACCAAGAATTTGGAGTTGATTAATTGACCAGAAGGTTGCCAGAGTGAGGGTTGCCCATAACCCCATCAGCTCCTCTTTTGTATTTGATCCCGCTCCGCAGTTGATGAACCACTTGGTAACTCTTGAAGGATGAGATCTGAAAATGCCTCTGGCCCCACAACAAAGACCATTGGAGTGAGCAGCTCCATCAAAACAAGCTAAGGTGAAGCCCTTATCCTGAGTAAACTCACAAACTTGTAATGGCAGAGTCTTAACAGTGAAAGGCTGCCAGGAGAAAGACGACAAGATTCTATGTGTTACTGAGAGAGTGGAGGGAGCGCGGTCTTCAAAAATTGCCTTATTTCTTTCAATCCAGAGTTGCCAGCATGCATGAGCAGCCAAACTGACAGGGGCAGTCTTCTCCTTTGACCACAGCAAAAAAAAATCTAAGACAGAGGCAACTTCCCATTGAATGTTGAGAGAAAAATGGGTGATCAAGCGCTGCCAGACAGCCCTCGAAAAAAGGTAGTGGATGAGGATATGGTGAATATCTTCTGCAGATTGATTGCATAATTTGCAAATTCCTGGGCCTTCCCAGCCTCTCTTCTGCAGCAAATCCCAGGTAAGTGTCTTCCCTTTAGCAGAGAGCCAAATAAAATTTTTTATCTTGAGAGGAATTGGCCATTTCCACAACCGTTGGAAGCACCGCAGGTCAGCATGGTAATTCAGCTGCTGTAGTAGGGCCGTGTAGATATTCTTTACTGTAGTGGCTCCCGTAGCATCTCCCCCCACCCAAATGATTGTATCAGAAGTATTGGATAGAGAAATGTCTGTGCTCCTTAGTTCTTGAGTGAAGGCATCCCAGTCTGAAGCAACGTCACCTCCAAGATTAAGTTGACTGTTGTTGTACCAAATATCTGGCAGAGGGGTGACAATGGACGCCACATGCGCTTGAGCTAAACACACTATATTGCAGGAATCTATATGTGATCTAAGTGAGGAAGGGAGAAGTGAATGGTTCTCCAAGCCAACTATCTTGTCTCTTCCAAGAGAGATGTCATAACTCGTGTTGGGCCTCCATCTAAGCCAGTGCAAGATAAATTTTGAAGATAAGATTAGACCCTTCCAAAATGGAGATGCCCTTTGCTGATAATGCGAAGGTTTTCTGATCCAATCTAAAAGAGGCAGATTTCCTAGGTATTTATCTATAATGACACGGTGCCAGAGGCTGTCATGAGTTAGTGCCCGCCAGAATGAGTTCACTAGGAGAGCTGTGTTGAAAATGGCTAAGTTTTTGAGTCCCCAGACCCCTGCTTGAAAGGGTCTAGATATGGTTTCACAGCTGCACAGGTGGAAACGTTGAGTATCATTCTGTCCATTCCAAAGAAAATTGAAGGACAGCCTACGCAGAAGATTCAGGATCGAAGAGGGAATTTTCTCCAAAGACATCCAGAAGACAGATAAACTTTGTAGCACTGAATTGACAAGGATAAAATGCCCTCCTATGGACAACCTCTTGTTGCACAAAAAGCTTATTTTCCTTTCAAACTTTGCCACCAGCCAGTGCCAGTCTTCTGAATTTTTTTCTCCTGGCTTTAAAAAATATCCCAGGTACTTGAATCCTTGACTTAAATCAATGAAAGAGAAGGGTAGAGATGCTTTTAAGGAGCAGAGCTCTGTTTCTGTTAACCCCCAAAAATGTGTTGTAGATTTTGCATAATTGATGCAAAGGCCCGAAGCAATGCAAAAAATATGAAGTAGCTCCAGGATCACTATCCATTCCGAAGGAGTGGCCTTTGACATCAAGAGAACATCGTCAACAAATATTAGATGTACCAAATTTATAAATTTTGAAACCTTTATACCTGAGATTTGATGATCGGAGACGTTTTTTGTTAGCAGAAAGCTGAGGCCTTCCATAATCATGATGAAAAGATACGGTGAGAGAGGGAAACCTTGACGGAGTCCCCTCTCGCTTTTGAAAAACTTGGTCGCCTCTCCATTAATTAAAACGGCAAAATTTGCGCTAGTAACACAGGACATAATCCAATCAGTAATCTTTATACCAAAACGAGCTGAAAGTAAAATCAACCTTAAGAAGCCCCAGTTGATGCTGTCAAAAGCTTTTTTGAGGTCGAGCTTCAGAACCAAGGCCTTTTTGTTTTTCCTTTTAATGTTGTGGAGACCTTAATAAGCCGCTCCTATAGCATCCTGGATTGTTCTGGCTTTGAGAAATCCCATCTGTTCGGCAGAAAGACATCTTTCTAAAATTGGCTTGATTCTGTTCGAGAGGACTTTTGATATAATTTTGTAGATAAGATTGCAAAGGGAGATAGGACGGTAGTCATTGAAGGAAATAGAGTTATTTTCCTTGGGGATTAATGCTAGAAAAGTAGAATTTATGCTACCATGACTTTGTCGTTTAATCGTGAATTCTCCACCATTTGCAGAAGGTCTTCTCCTACGAGGTCAAAGAAATGGATGAAGAACTCAGACGTCCATCTGTCAGGCCTAGGGCTTCTCTCTTTTTTGAAATGGTTCAGGATATCTTTCAGCTCCAATAGAGTGGCTGGTTTGTAGAGATCATCTGCTTCCTCCTCAGTAACCATGGTTGGGTAAAGGTTTGCAATGAAGGAGCTTTCAGATAAGTTTGGGCTGTTACAGGCCTTGAAGAATTGAGTGTAATGTGAAACTGCCTCCTCTTTTATAGCTTTCTGCCCACAGTGCGTGCCACCAAACTCACTAGAAATGGACCAAATAAATTTTTTATTTCTGTTGAAACTGGCTACCTTGTGAAAAAACTTAGTGTTAGCGTCACCGCTTCTTAGCCAGGTGGCTCTGCTCCGCAGCCTCCAGTTTTTTTCCTCCTCACGAAGAATGACATTCCTACTATATTCCAGCACTATTAATTGCTCACTGTCCTCCGCAGATAAGGCACATCTGATTGATTTTTTTAAGAGCTGAGATATCTCAAACTCCAGTTTAATTAATTTGAGATTTTCTTTTTCCTTTTTTGCTTTGTACCAAGATTTTGTATGAGCTTTAATGAACTTTAATTTCCACACCATACGCTGTTGGGGGTTGTCTTCCTGCAAAAAACAAGGGGTCTTCCAAACACTATGAACTATAAGAGAAAAATCAGGATCCGCCAGCCAGTGATGGTTGAATTTGAACGGGTATGCTTTGTGCATTGTTGTGGCTTGCAATTGCAAAAAGACGGGAGCATGGTCAGATACATATAGTAGTTCCACCCACGATTTTGACAATCTTTCCTAGGCCAGTAATTGATTTGATACTAAGAATCTATCTAGGCGCCTGGCAATTGAGTCTGAACCTGAGCGTCCATTTCTCCAGGTGGGGATCAAACATGTCGGCAAGACATAAATAAGGTTGTTTGATGCAAAAAGATCTCTGTAATAAGCTTTGTTCATCCCTGAGGGAGAGGCACCCCCCCAATGTTCATCCTCCAAGAGAAGAATGTTCAGAGCACCGCCTAGAATGAGGTTAGGAGTGGAGAGTAAACCACTGTTAGCAAGAGACGTCCAGAACTACTTTTTGTCAACACAGGGCCCATACACATTAATAAAAGCCAACTCCTGATTGGTTTCCAGATGACGACCAACCAAAAAAATTCCTCCAATCGTCAGGAAGGGAGTCAAGTCAAAAACATAGGGGTCCCAAGCGACCAAGAGACCACAAGAATTTCCAATAGAATTAACAGCTGAGGAGAGCCAATAAGGGCGAAAACGATGAACAAAGTCTCTCACCTTTTGATCTTCCGAGAGGGTCTCTTGAAGAAAAATTATTTTTGGAGAAGTACCTGCTAGCAGTCTTCTAAAAGAGGCAGTTTTGAGGGTGCCTCTGATCCCTCGAATATTTAGAGAGAGCACCAACATTACTTGGATCGGGCTAAGGCCTTCAATGCTCTAAGGGCCTTCACATCCATGGAAGGGATGACAATATCTTTTGGTTGGTTGCTTGAGGTTTCCTTTTTCTCTCTGGAGCTCCTCGTCTGTAGTGGGGAGAGCTCAGTAGCAAAACCTCTAGCCCAAGCAAAACCTTTCCTATCATTGACTGAAAGGAGGGTGTTGGAAGTACCAGCCTTCGAGGAGGGA
The DNA here is from genome assembly GCA_032191745.1 of Picea mariana. Taxonomy (NCBI): domain Eukaryota; kingdom Viridiplantae; phylum Streptophyta; class Pinopsida; order Pinales; family Pinaceae; genus Picea; species Picea mariana. The sequence goes on from JASDQU010884259.1 coordinate 27,481, forward strand.
TCAATAAGTTCTTTTCCACGAAAGATTGGTAGCTGGGAGGAGTTACTGGGGATGAGAGGTAGTGAGGAGGAAGTGTTTGGTAAATTGGAAAGGTAAGATTCATCCTCCTCAGCTTCCCTATAACCTGCTAAAACCTGGAGAGAAGCTTCTGAATCTAGAGAGGTGGAAGAGTGGCTAGGGAGCCTAATCGGAGAGGAAGGAGGTGGGTGTTTCGAAGGGGAGGACAGATCCAAAGTAGGGGAATCTTTGACAATGATGGGGATGGATCCAGTAATCAAAGGGGAGGAAGAAATAGTAGCTAAGGGATCAGTAATGCAGGGAACTGGAGGAGGAGGCTCAGAGTCCAAGGAGGGAATCTTAGCACCGGTGGAAGATGAAAGCTAGAGGGATTTGTTTAGTGCATCCTTCTCTGCATCTGAAAGGGACAAGAAGAGATGGGGACAGTGTTGTTTGAGTTTATCTGAAAGGGAGAGAGTCTGGTTTAAGGGACCTAGGGGAAGAGGAGGGGAGGAGACTTCCAAAAAACTTAGAGAGGGGTCTTCTTCCACCCCTTTGATTACTGGATCCNACGTAATCGGGAGGGTTTAAATGTAGGTCATCAGTTTCCAAAGGTTCATTTAGATCCTTACCAGGGTAGGAGCGACAGAGGTATCCTGTTTTTCGGCAATGGTTGCAGCGGAAGGGGAGCCCTAGATAGTCCAGTGGCTGGGCTAACTTTCTTCCTCTCCATTCTATTTCCAGGATTTCCGGTAGACCCGCACAAATGTCCATAGCTACCAGCACTCTGCCCAATTTTCTCACTAGACCTAAAAAAGACTGAGGATCAACAACAATTAAAGTGCCCAAAGAATTGCCAATAGCTTTAAGAGCTCCTTCATTCCAGAGGAACAGTGGGAGGCCCGGAAGAAGGACCCACAGGTGCCTATGCTGAAAATAATCTGTGTCGGGGTTGAAATCCATCCTCCAGCGCTTGATCATGAGACTTGAGCCCCCAGGAACCCAAAGCTTACTTAATAGTAAGGATACATCCTCAAGAGACTTGCAAATAAATCCATACCAACCTTTTTTGAGGTAGATGACCTCAGGGGAGTATCCAAGAAGAGGAAGCCAGTGAAGATTTATCCAGTCAACAAGGTGGATATTGCTGAACTGTTTATAGGAGAAACACCCCACTAAACCACAGAGTGACATTTTGTAGAGATCTTCTAGTCCCACTCCATCTCCCAGCACTAGTCTTCTTGCTCTTCTATTGGATTTCTAGGCCTTTCGGCTGAAAGGGGCTGACCGTGTCAAGCTAATGGGAGCGTTTTGTAATCCCTATACAGGAGGTAGATTAGAACAATCAGTCTGAGGAGAAGGACGAGATGAGATACAGGGATTACCAGAAAAGGAAGGAGAATCCACTAGAACTCTGTTTGTAGTCTGTACATCCAATAGATGTCTTTCTGGAGCCTCGGAGGGAAAAGGAGATTTGAAAAGCGTGGGAGATTTTTGTTTTGTTTGAACTTGAGGGCGTCAGCGTTATCAAATAGTCTCGCTTGTCTCCAGACAACCTCATCAGAAGGTTGCATAAGGTTTTTTAATAGAGAATTCATTCAGCAAAGGAGGCCAAGATGATGACAGTTTTGGAGAAAATCTTAGTGGGAGACAGTGACCAGGTATGTCACCGATCCCTACGCAATAGCCAGAGACTAGAAGACAGGACCAGGTCCTAGGGAGGCTAGAATGCACAGTGACCAAAACCAAAAAACAGAGGCTGGTCAGTGCTGGAGATCGGAAAAGTATCTTAGGCTACCAGCCAAAAGAATGACAGTTCAGTTGAACATCTCGGTGGAAGATA
>JASDQU010884261.1:935-27233 GCA_032191745.1 Picea mariana
TATATCTTCTGACCCGTCCCTATCCCTTTTTCCTGTACTTCGGCTTTTAAACGAACCTAGTGGAGCCTTAGTGTTTTCCCCTTTTTATTTAATCCATAGGATTGTTGTGTGCAGGCTTGATTAATTCCTCGGTTAATCGCACCTGTCCACCCGGCTGTGGATTGAACTCTACCACCGACCGCTGAATCTTATGAGTTCCAGATTTCCTCGTTGAACTTGAGAACCGAGTTGCGTGGTGAGATTTTTAAAATTTTTGTGTTGGCAATCCGTCTTTATCCAGTTTTGGGCTTGCAATCCGTGATGAGGAATCGTAGTTGGGTAGGGAGATCTGGAACCCTTCGCCCTTTTGCTGACAGTCACCTCGTATGGTCGTTGAGATGTGGAAAAACAAAAATTTATTCTTGCGTACTTCCTGTGCCTTGACATTTTCTGATTCGCACGGTGATGGCAATTCGATGTCATTTAAGGATAGTTGATTCCGCTGTTTTAAAAAGGGATAATTTTCGTGCCAGAATCGTCCCTGGCTTCCACACTGAACCCTCGTCGGCTTGCCTCTGTAACGGCAAGGGAAATCGCCCAGACTACCCCTGCCCGCGGCGTGCAGATCCTTAAACTTTCACCCTGCACTTTTTCTCTAAGCGTGTATTGACCTCTGCCAGAGCGTGAAGGCGCTGTCTGCTGGCCACTTGCTGAACCTGCGCTGTTCGCCCTGCCGGGGTCTGATCTTGTTAACCTTTCAGAGCTGTCTCCCCTCATCCTCACTGTCATCCTGGTGACTCCGCCTGCATCTCTAGCAACGATTTTGCTGAGCTTAGAAATGAAATAACTTCCCTTCTCTGCCACGCAGGTTTCCTTGATATTGGTGAAACCTTCTATAGCTCGCTTAAAGGATTTAAATTAATGCAACAGTGGAATCCTAAGCGTATATCCGTCGCGTTGTTTATTTATGAAAACACAGTTAGCCATAATTAATTATTTCCTGGTAATGTTCTGTGCCCGTTTCTTCTCCTTTTTAGCGTTGTTTTACTAAAAGAAATTACATGGAATAGAATATTACTAGACAAAACCAGATTTCCTTATCGACAGTTCTAATGAGATGCGTGTGCTTTGTTTCTGTCATTCTGGTCTCGGGCGTTCCCATTAAATTATTATGTTTCAGTCCATTTACATGTGACTTGTATATGTGAGATGGTGATATATGAGAAGGCTAGTATTCGGAATTGTATAACATCAAATAAAGGATGTTTAAAGTGGAATTTTTATTAAATTTTTATTCACTAACTATTGGATAATTATGAGCTAAAAATATCAATCTGCTAAATAGAGTTAAATCTGCTAAAGCATGTAAAAGGTAAGGTCATTGTGGTTTTATATTGCATTGTCTTGGGAACATAAAAATGAGGATATGGTTATTTAGGGTCATGGCATTGTAGGTGCATTATTAGTGATAACAATAGAATGTAAGGTCTCGACTAAATGTAATGGAAAAGCTACTTAACATAAAGGTAAGATATGGTTATTTTCTAGACTGGTTTTAGTAGTTCATTTGTGATTAAAAACAATTACCACGAAAAGTCCTTGATGGGTTATTTGGAATAGTATTATAATATCAAAGTAAGGATATGGTTAGTAGGGAAGAGTCACCATTTTCTTGTTAAATATGACCAATAACGCGTAGGGCCTTGTATTTTAAAATTGCTTTAATGTTTAATATAAAAGAATTGATATGGCTATTTTACTGTTCTTAATCATTGTAGTTCCAATTGCTAGTAATAACACAACAAGGTAAACTCCTTATTTTAATTGAATATTTGTAATGTAAAGGTAATGATACGTTTGGGTTATGGAATGTACCATAGTGTCATTGTTTATAGCAAGAAAAAGGTAAAAACATTATTTTTAATTGAATATTTTTTTTAAATGCAAAGGTGATGATATGGTTAGGTTATGGAATTTTACCTTAATGTCATTTTGTTATCATAACAATAAACTCTCAACTCCTTATTTTAATTGAATATTTGTAATGTAAGAATGATGATATGGTTAGGTGGTGGTAATATTACCGTAGTGTCTTTGCTATTCATAACAAATATATGTAAAAATCCTTGTTATTAGTTGAAATGTTATTTTACTATAGATAGTGATGAGATGGTTATGTCTAGGGAATGTTCTTGAATTTCCTTGTGTTTGATATCTTATACAATGTAAGGTTCTTGAAATAGGAAGATTGCTATGCTAGCCTTGATAACTTATGAATGCGAGCTCCTCATTGTTATTCACAATATTTTTAATCATGTAAGGTCATTGAATTTTACGGTGGAAACTTATAAACTTTGCGTAAATGTAATTTATCGCAAGGGTTTAGTAATAAAAGGGTAATGCGGTTATCATGTATTGTAAGGGAAATTGTAATTTTATGGTATTTCGACAATAAATAAAATGCTGGTAAATTGTACTTTATAGCGAGATTTTCGTAACATAAAATGTAAATGGTTATCATGTATGGTAAGGGTTATTGTCGTTGTGGTTATTAGATAACCACGTTGATTGCGATTGATGGTCGTGTCTTTATCCTTGGCTTAGTAGTCTTGGTCTTTTGTAACGGGCGGGATGTAGACACCTCCGTGTAGCCTTAGAATAGAAGTCTGGGTGTGTGATTTTTTTTCTGTGTAAAGAATCCAGTGCCGTATCAAGAGTCTCGGGCCCTTTAAAGGCAGGGTTTCCACTCTTGCGACACACCTGACGGAGATTACTAGTTTCTACCTGAGCAGTCGGCTAGGAGCCTATCTGACCTTCTCTCTCTCCGGAGCAGAGAACTAAGATTAAACGCCCTGCTTTCCTGTGCAGAAATAGTAAAATCTACCACTTGGATTCTTCCATCTGTGTTTGTACGGTACATAACCCAGTATGTCGTTTAATGCTTGCAGTTACTTGTTGTGCACCTTAAGTCTTCTTGTTGTGATCATCGTGGTTGCGTCTTGTGGGTTGTCGGGTGGCGATGTAGAGTCAAGTGTGTGTGTTCCTTTTTACACGCGTGCACACACCTTAAACACAAATTTTTTTTTTGCACCTGTTAAAAAGTTGTTGTTGTAACGAAAAGGAGGTCTGTCACAACCTACATCCTGTTGCTTATGAGGGAATTGACTGGGAATTACTTCGTTTAGGGGTTTTGTGGCTGGCTTATTATTCAGACTGTCAAAGTGTTCTTTTACCGGTGATTCACCCGAATTAGGGCCGTCTATAGAAACAGTAGGAATGAAACCATTCCTCACTAAAAATCGATTCCAACAGTTGCCTATGGTTTTCAAATGGTGTGTTAACAAAATTTTGATCAAGCCGTAGTGAAAAAGGCTCGAGTCAAGGATTTGTTTTTATACCTTTTAGACATATTGTATAGGATTATAAGCAAATAGAAAGGCACATTCAAATGAAAACCTATGAAGTGCATAAGCAACCGTATATGATAGATAAAAACTAGACCGTAACGACCCTCACAGGTCACAAACTGTTTAAGGACTGACAGGAGACCATGCCATCTAACTTTAAGTAGAGAAATAGGGATACCTTTTTCACATCACTTGATTTTCCTGAAGGTCATGAAGAGGCTCCAGGGCACTTCTTTGATTTTCAAGTTCTTGAGCCACTTATAACCAGTGGATGGGAGCCCTATGGCTTCACTGACAAACTCTTCAGTTACTTCCAACTGGATATCTCCAAATTTCGCCCTATACCCATCAAATGTTTGTGTGAATTCCTTAGCCACACGAAGGTTATACCCTTCAAACCTTTTGATGAAAGTATCCCAACCCTGGCCTTTCAAATCCTTGACTGCATCATCATGAGACAACAATGCTTGAGAGCCATTCGGCTCTATTCGGACAACAAGAGCCATAAAAAATATGACTGGACTGTAACAGGGGTGACTCAGTATAGCTTTGGGTTTAGATGGCAAGAGTAGGAGAAACAAATCTAAGTGAATAAAATGGAAAGAACCAAGCAAAACCCTTGCGCAATCATAGTATAAACATCAAGGTTTTGGTTTTGAAGTTTGAGCACTCCTGGTAATGAAAACCTCGCGTACAGGGAATGAAAAAAACCCTCAACTCATAATGAAAAACTTATCAATTCACTCTGCCAACAAAAGATCGAGTACATGGNGCCAACAAAAGATCGAGTACATGATATGAGACTTGTGCATTAATTCCCATGTATAGCAATGACTATAGTTGATTTGCAAAGGGTTCAAATAAACATGTTTATAATTCAAATGCGAATCAACATAAGTATTATATCAACATTCAACACACTCAAAGAAAAATCATTCAAGTATTAAATATAGAGTAGATACAAGCACAATGAACCTTTAAAAGAATGCCTTGAATAGGAATATAATACAAAACTAAGTTTTCATGTTTGATTCATGCTTTCAGTCATGAATCAAGCATGAAAACGCAAAAAATTAAAGAGTTACCGAACATCTTTTATAATCCAGTAATTATCCCAAAATGATAATATAAGGTGAAGGCAACTACATAAAGTGTCTTTTATCGTTCAAATAGCGAAAACATGTAGGGTTGCCAACAAAATCCTTGTTTTTTCCATGTGTTTTTCCATATTAGGGAACCCAGGATGTCCCCCTACACTCGGATCAACTCCTCCTGGGGATTCTGTGGGGAATATTACTTTTCCAAAGATTTTCCCATATGGAATTTGATTTTTGACCCATCTCCACCATAGTTTGGCTACCAATGCTTGATCGATTGCTTGTGGATCTCTAATACCTAGCTCACCCTGATACTTAGGTTTGCATATATTCTTCCATGCCACTAGAGCCCATTTTTTCTTTAGTTGCCCCTCCCCAAAGGAAGGAGAATTGTAGGTTCCTTATTTTCTTTAAAATGTTCTTAGGAGTGGCCATGACTGAGAAAATATACATTGAAATGATCATTAGAATTTATTTAATCAACAGGATTATCCCCGGGAGAGAGAGGAAACAAGAGTCTAGCTGGAGAGCTTGGCTTCTATTTTGGCTAGGCGTTCTTCCCATGAGTAATTACGGAGGGATTTGGATATGAGAAAACCCCCATGTATTTGGAAGGGAGGGATGCATGCTGGAAGCCTAGGAGGAGGGAAATGTTTCTCTAGATAGGTTGGGGTGTGTTGAAGAAAAAAAATTGAGACTTGTCCAGGTTGATTAGGGTCTTGGAAACCTTGTTGAATAAATATAAAACCTTCTTAAAGGCCATGGATTCTCTTACATTTGGTTTTCCTATCAGGAATGTATTATCTATGAACTGTAGATGTGAGAGAGGCTCCTTGAGGGAGTGTAGGGATGTTGGATTACTCAGAGGGGGGGTGAATCAGTAATGAGTAATTATAATACTTTCAACCACAATTTATTCTTCGACAATATTCAATAGTTTATCATCATCATTCAATATATCATCAGCAGTATAATCATAAACATCATCACATAATAATAGATACACAATACACCAAAATTTATGTGGAAACCCAAATGAGAGAAAACCACATAATTCTTTTCTTATATATCAAAATAATACATTCATTGGAAGCACCAACTTCCGATTCTCCAGCTACAACTGGAAGGAGGTTGAAACCCCTTGTTCTCAGGATCTAACCTGGAGGAAGCTACAACTCCTTGAATTCTATAGCTCCAACTAGAAGGAGGCTAGAACCCCCTGTGTTCTCCAGCTCCAACCAGAAGGTGGATACAACCACCTATCCTTTCCCCATCCAACCAACCTGTAATATAAATGTAGACCAACTGTCGCTATCACAAACTCTGCCACTGTCACTATCACTCTGTCTTTGTCACTTTCACTATATTTCTTTCATTGTCACTCTATCTCTTTCATTGCCTCATCAATGTGTATCTACTCATCAACCAACTAACCCTTGTGCAATACCATGTATCAACTATATACCAACATACATACTATCTCACGCATCAATCATGAACTAAATATACATCAATAAAGAATAGTGAATCATGAACTAGAGCATCAACCATGCGTAACCTGTACCATATTAGGTGCATCAACCATGTACCAAACATGTATCATCAATAATTGTACCATATCATGTACCAACAATGTACCATAACAAGTTTCTCAACCATATACCATATCACTCTCAATCATGCCATGTACCATAAGATAAGCCTCAAATGTATGCTCATATCACAAAGATGTGCCTCTAACAATGACCCATAACAACCATATACCAAGTATCAAGAGTGTGTCTCAAGCATGTAACATTATTGCCTCAACCATATGCAACCATGCACTATTTATCACAAGGACTTCCAAGACATTCCATATGCATATGCCATACCGTTCAAGATACAATTTGTCCTTGCTACAACTATGGGTGTCTGCGTCCTTATTGTTGCAACTCTGAGTGTATGCTCCCTTCTTGCTGCAACTCTAAGTGTCCCCACCCTTCTTGATGCAACTCTAGTGTCTGTGCCCTTATTGCTACAAATCTAAGTGTCCACACCCTTATTGATGTAACTGAGGGTGTTCACACCCTTATTGCTGCAAATCAGGGTTGTTGATGATAAAAATCACAACGAGGACTTCGCCCGCAAAGTATTGCTAAAGCCTATTATTTAAACTAAGCTAATGATATATAATACTAGTAGGTGGGACCCCCTTGTATATTGGAGGATCAGATAAGGTTCTTATTACATATTTATGCTATTGTTCGACACTTCTTACAGGGTTCCACATGATTGATGATGAAATACTGGTTTTATTTGCGACATAATGACAAATGGATAATGGATTTTATGTGTTGTTTTCGTTACTCTAAGCTCTAAAATCCATGTTATGAATGGCTTATGTTCACTGGAATTACATTGCTATTGTAGCCATGATTCGTCACATGTTACACCTGCACAAGACACATGTTAGTTATAACAAGAGACAAAAGCAATGTGGAATAAATCCAAGAAAAGAAACTACGCTATGCTATGCTATACTATGTGCAATTGAAATTTAAAAAGGTTGATGTTAGTCCTAACTAGCAATGTTAGTGGCTATACGATTTTATTGAGTTATATGAGGTGCATGTGATATATGTTATAGTATGTTTTGGCAATGGTTAATATGGATTGGGTGGTGCATTTGGCAAGCAATGTATGCAAGTTTCGATGCATGGATTAATGGTTGGCTGGCTGTTGTGTACTACATAATTGAATGAGAGGGAGGATGGAAGTGACATGTAGTAAATGCATGCCAGTCCATAATTCTCCCACTGGCCATCACCCTAGCTTGGTTATTGTTCATTTGATTTTTTCTATGGTTAAGCTCTGGGATTCAGGCGTGGAAAGAACTGCTCGACCAAGATCACATTTTTAAGGTCGTTTGTTTACAGGTATGTTTTTTTTTTCCCATCCATGAACTCGCTCTGTTTATGAAATGAACTTTGGCTCGATGATGTATTGGTCTATTTTTTATTGAGGCTGGAAACTGTGTAAACTCGTGGTGTTTTCTCTGGAATGAATGTTTGTGTTATTCGTTACAAATGGAAAATTTGATGGTTGAAGTTGTGATTTCATTGGTTGTTCTGTGTGGTGGAAGCCATGATGGATCTATGTTGTCTTTATGTGTTTTTGTTGGAGGGATTCATTGTATTTGGCCTTGCTGGATGTCTCCTCACAATCATTCTAACCACACCCAGTTGTATTTGGTGTTATGGGGTTGCTGTGTATGATTTGAACCACCTTTTGGAACTGCATATCATTTTTCCACCTGGTTGTGAGCTTATTTTACGATTTGGTATCCACTCAGTTGGTTATGAGTGGCTATTATGCCAAGAATCTTGCTTTAGGGTTGATTGGTTTTACTTGAGCTCTGCATTTCTATCAACACTATTCGAATTTTGGGGAAAACCATGAGGGTTATGCCTTTGTGTGTTCTTGATGTTGGTTACTGGCTAGTAAGAAATCTCTGCTCCTCGGCCTCATGGTCTACCCTACCTAGTGTTGAACTGTCACCCTATCTTGCAAGCTAAGGGTTATAAGGCTTATGGTTCAACGTGCTTGTCTTGAAGGCTCTCACCTACTGTTGATATGGTTAGCCTCCGGTCTCCCTATGTTTGGTTCCACCGAACAAACCATTGGTTATTTTTTCATTATTTATAGAGCCCTATTTTGATTAACTAAACCAGTCACACCCTGTTGGTTAGCTTGTTGATTGTCATGAGTTGGTTGAGTAGCGTTGAAAATGGTTTTGATTATTGGTTCGTCTCTGTTTGATTGGGTTGATTACCCGGTTTTAATCGGAAATGATAATTGGTATATAGTCGTTGCATTCTTTTATTATGACATTCGAATCGATTACTCAGTATGGTTTAATTGTTTGATTAGAGAGTTTTAATTGGGAATGATAATGGTCACACAATCGCTGCCTCCTTTTGTTGTAACAATGGAATTGATAACTCAACATTGTTAAAAATGTTTTGATTGAGAGTAACTGAATATGTGCAGTCACAGAGGTGCCTCTTGGCGTTATGCGTGGTCTATGTGTTCCTATAATGTGGTGTAAATTTAAGTTGGGTTGTTGTGCGTTTAATTTGTCCCGATCAGGATTATTGCAAGTTGAAAAGTTGATAATTGTGGCTTTGCTGTCTACTATGTATGATTTATGGACATCGTGCATCGCTTGGTTTTATTGCACCATCAGAGATGAGCACAGGGTTTTTAGTAGTATGGTTTCACTTCAATTTAATTGTTAAATTGGTTAAATAAATGGAATCGAGCATGTTTTAAAAGATCTTTTTCAACTTAGGAAAGACCTGTGTTTATGGTTGATTTGAGAAATTAAATTACGAGCAGTGGTTGATGTTTTTTTTTTATGCTGAACAGAGTTGAAGTAATATGATTGTGCGTTCCTTTGGATGTTGTTTTAAATATAAATGAAAAGAAACATAATTCTTTTAACAAGATGGGTGAAGTCATGTCGATTCTGAGTATGATTATTTTGTGTTAATTGAAATATTTTAAGGAAATTAAATGTGGACAGTGAACAAGTTTTAACACATAGTAATGGTTTAATTCACCACAGTAATTGTTTAATTGGTGTTGGAATAGTTGTATTGAATACATAACTATTTTATGGATTACTTAATTGATTTTTCGAGCAGTATCTACTCTTTTCCCCTACCATTATTTCACTTTTCGCTAATTACAATTCCCCTCGCCTTCCCATATTCACTATCCACTCCCTATTCCTAAAATTTAATTATAGCTAAGATAAGTTCTGTATTATGACAGTTAAGGGATCGCATAGATGATTTACAATGATATATTCTTTTGGTTTATGATACAGTTGATTGTTTGATGTCTTTGAGCAGTAATCATGATCTTTCCCCCCCTCATTTTAACATTTTTCGCTCACTACAACCCCTTGCATATCCCAGAACCCTTGTTCACCACCTGCTCATTGACAACTGCTAAACAATTTGTATGGATTGGATTGCATGAGTCCGATATGTTGCTGAGCCAAATTTTATTTCATATTTAAAAGATTTTTCATGTATGGTTGTTAAAGAAACTATTTGCTAATCAATTATGCATAAATGAATGAGCTTTTTCAGTAGAGTTAGCCATGGCAGGGGTAACCGAGGAAGAGGTAATTGGAATAGGGGCCTTAGAAGGCCAAGATTCTCTATACACTTTGATGCAGACTTGCAAGAGTTAGGCCAGCTATTTCAAGCTGGGTTTTTTAACTGGATTGGGCAAGAAGTGGTTCAACCTAGGCCTGAAAGGCCTCCCTTCCAAGCCCCATAGGTCCCTGGTATCCCCGTGCCTCCTCATGTCTCACTGCAACCCAAAGTTCCCAAAAACGACGGATGGTAAGAGATTGTCCACCCATCAGTCTCCCAACATTGTGGTTGGCCTAACTTGTCATAACTTGCTCCTCTACCTATCAATAAAATTGTCCAAGCTAACCCTGTCCACTCACTAGTTCAATCTTCCCATGCAAGAAAAATGTTGAAAATGTGGCTCTCCATGCTCCTGACAAAGGAAAATCCACTGCTGCCCCTTCCTCACCCTCAAATGACTGATAAATCCATGTCCTCCCGCATATATTTGAGAGATGATTGCTCTCATGTGATCAGTGAGATTAGGCCTACAGGCTCCACACAGCCTAAGGCAAATTCAGAGACATCAAAAGGTGACAATAACAACAAGGGAAAGATTGCCTCCCAGAGTGGAAAATATGGATTTTAAGTTTTTATTTATTAATTGTTGAGAACAATTGACTTCTAAAATTTTGGACAACACACTATTTTTGAATATATGGGTAATATATTTTTGGAAATAATTTCAATTATCATTGAGATAAATTGTCAAATATGAATGTGATGATGGGAGTCACAAGGGGGGATGTTTTGTTTGATTAACTAGTTGTGTTATGATTGTTAAAAACTAAAGAGAGTCACAAGGGGTCCCACCTACTAGTTATTATTTATTTAAAAACCCTTATTATGGTTTATTACTTTTCCCCCTTAACTAAAAAGTTGGTTGAGTTTTAGTTAACTTAACTACGGAAGTAGTTCAACTACTTCAACCAATTCTAATTTTATTAAAGGCAAAAGGAAAGGGAGGAACAAAAGGAGAATAGAAGGAGAAACATACTAAGGTTTTCTCTTTGAGTTTTGTTGAGATAATTCACTTTTCATTCATTCTTTAATTCATTAGAAGCCTAATTCTTTTTTATGATAGCAGGGTCTTATTGCAGACAATAAGATTCATGGTTGAATTACATCATTCAAACACTTGTTTTTCAGAGGTGTTGATCTATCTTTGATAGTCTGTGTAGACTTGTCTTTTTGTGAATTAGATTTCATGAATGACAAAGGCTATTGTGCAGAGTCGAGTGGGAAACAATCTGTGGCAAGCTGATCCAGATTTTAAAGTTAAATTTTTTACTTTTTGTCAGAATTCCTTTTGTATGTTTCATCGGGGATGTCTAAGTTTGACTTTGGTCCAAAACTTCCTCAGGAAATTTTGTAAAGAGAATGATTCTTTGATGAATTGGAATGAAATAAATGATTGCTTTATGTCTCATCTATTTTTATTATTGACTTGGTGTCTTTACTTCCGTCTCTATATTCATTTCAACATCTGTTATATTCAGAAAATCACATAAATAATGAATTTTTCAGCAAGCTTTTATTTATAAAAAAACCAGCCTAAGCACTTGTAAACAATACTCATGAATTAGGATAACATTTTTGATGGCTATAAACATAGGGTGATATTCCCGTCTATATTTATTTAGCCAAGAAAGATCTGAAAATGATTGAGTAAGATCATTTCATATCTTTTCCTCAACATTTATTTGGCATCCATACTCGTGAGATCTTCAATATCTCTCTAGTAAATTTTTATGCTTGATTATCATCGAGAACATCTATTTTTTTGATATTGATTCTTTGACTATTTTATTTCTTAATGACTGTACCTATTGCAAGGAAGCCCAATATTGAGCCTGGTCTTCAAGATCAGACCAACATTGCTTTGCATTTGTTTAACACCATTTTAGAAACTGCCAATACTCGGGCTGAGCTTAATCATTCACGGGAAACAATTGAACGAGATATTAGTGCCCAAGAGCGTTGGGAAGATAGACATAAAAAACCTAGAAATCAGTAGTAACCTTCTTGTTCCTTAAGATTTGGCCTTCCTTTCAGGTCCTTAGACTCTCGTGTTTCTAGGAGAAGAAGAGAATTATCATCCGAAATTAATCCTATTGCTGAAATAGAAGGAAGGAACGTTGTGTTATCAACCCAACAAAGTACTCTAAAGAGAACCTTGTCTGATTCATCCAGTTCATCTTTCTCTCCCTCACCTATCATCCACAAGATGACATCTAGTGGTGGCTCTGGTGGCACTGGAAGTGCTTCCTCCTCTTAGTATTCAAATTCGTCAATGATTGGTAGCTTATATAGCCACCATATCCTTGTCCAATCTACCAAAAATCCCACCAAAGTCATTAAAAAGTATGGGCTTTTTCAGTTTGAAGAAGACGCCACAACCACACTATGGCATGTTTCCTCTCCTCTTAACCTAGCACCTGCTACTCGTCCACTTCCTAAATTCAAAGAGAATATCCCTAGGTTTTCGGGGAATAACATTGTCACTACAAACGAACACCTGATGGCATTTTATAATTCTTTCCACAACATAGGAGCCAATGCCAATGATACTTGCATGCGCTTATTTGTCAATTCCTTGGAAGGAAAGGCTGCGACCGATTTATTTGACCTCCCTCCTAATATTCTGTCTACTTGGGAGGATTTAGTTTATTGGTTCAAGTCCACCTATGGGCAATCTAAAATCCCAACTGAGCAGTTACGAGAGTACAATAACATCACCTATAATAGTGGTGAGACCATCAAGCCCTTCAACTTGTGTTTCACTAAGTTATACAATCAAATCCATGAACTCATTCGACCTTAGAACCAAGCCACTTTCATGCATTACTACAATGCATTACCTTCCCCATATCGTCATAGGCTTGAGGAAAAATCCATTGATAACCTCGGTTCCGCTCTGCATACTTGTTTAGAGTATGAAGAACAACTTTAAAGAACATGTCTTCCTCAGGGAGAATTAGTTAAACAGACAGACATGTCCTCCCTCTTACAACTAGTACAATATATGAACAATCATATGATAGCGTATGAGCGAAAGGGAAATGTCTACTCTCTCACCCCTGGAGCTTCATCCTCTTCTGCACCCCCCTTTAGAAATCCAATTGAAAATAATTTTCAGCCTAAAGCTATCATGCCTCGAAGTTGGTGTAACTTTTGTGAGGAACATCATGAGGAAATCACATGTGAGGTAAGGAAGAGTGCTAGAGATAATATCTTTGGTAAAATACCATAAACTACCATCGCTGTCCTAGATTTTGCAGAGCCAGAAGATGTCATGATCATCAATACTAGGAACAAATCCTACGCTCCCAAAGGCAAATATGATCCTCCCTGCAATTCTTCTAGCCCAAGCTCATCCTCACGAGATGCTATTGTTCAGGTTCCTAAAGTTCCTGAAAGTCAAGGAATTACCTCCCCTCTCCCCTCTTCCAAATACAATATTCTGAATTAGTTGGCCAACATCAAAGCATATGCAACCCTTTTGGACATGGTTGACATCCCTAAACAACATAGGCATCTAAAACAATTCATGGAAGGAAAATCTTCCATTGTAGCCAACCTCTATGAAGAGGTAAATGAAGAGGATTTGTTTGTAAATAAAGTAGGTGTACATAACTTTAGATACCCTGTAAAAAAACCCCCCTTTTTATATTTATGTAAATATTATGGATAAAATCACCGATTTTTGCCTCATTGATGGCGGTTCGGGCCTAAGTGTGATGTCGAAGATTATTATGGAAGAGCTAGGCTTGTCTTGTACAAATGAAAACGACAGGAGCATGCTCTCTTATAATAGTATACAACAAACGAACATAGGTGAGATTAAAGACGTGACCTTAGTTTTGTGCGCACACCCTGAAATAAGGACAACCCTTAGCATTCAGGTAATTGACATGCCAGGGAGCAATTACTCAATCATCTTTGGAAGAGATTGGCAAGATTTGATGGGTGGATACCTCTCACTCGATGAGACACACTTATCCATTCTTCAGAATGGTAAAACCATTATAGTCCTTAGAGATGGAAGGA
Organism: Picea mariana; assembly: GCA_032191745.1. Classification (NCBI taxonomy): domain Eukaryota; kingdom Viridiplantae; phylum Streptophyta; class Pinopsida; order Pinales; family Pinaceae; genus Picea; species Picea mariana. Next base: position 14,658 of record JASDQU010884261.1, read on the forward strand.
TTTCACCTTACATAGAAAGTGTCCCACAAACTAATGTGAACTATATCGAAGAGGACCTAGGGGTGTATTCCATGTTTGCTAAGGAAGATAACATTCCTTTGGAACAAATTGATTTGGATGATGGTATGTGGCACATGCACTTTGATGTTTGATGTTTCATTATCTAGTGAAGGTAACAGAGATGAAACAATCTTGTACTCTCCTGTAAGAAAAATTCATAACTTTTCTTACAGGTTGGATTTTGCTTGCACAAATAATGTCACTATATTCGAAGCATTATTATTAGGCATTGAAAATGCCTATAATCTTGGTTGTGGTCACCTTTTAGTTTTTGGAGATTTCGAGCTTGTTGTGAACCTTGTACGTAAGATATACTCTTCTAGCAAAAAGTTGATGAAACAATATACCCAAACTGTTTGGGCACTTATCTCGAACCTATTATCTTTTAACATCACTCATGTTAAGAGGGAATTGAACTTAATGGCTGATTGGCTAGATGTTTTTGCAGCCTCCCCTAATCGACAACTTCTTCCACACAGACCTGATTGTACTCTTCAATCTATATATCATCCACATATCCCTGACAATATAGAATATTGGCAGGTCTTCCCTAGTGATGAGAGCATCTGTTCTTTCATTCAAAATGAACCTTATAAGCCCAAGGAAATCATATCCATAGAAGATAAAAAGATTCCTAAAGGATTGACTCCTCTAGAGAGTTCGTTTTCATCAAGTGATTTAGGCAATAAAGAGAAGAAAGAAGAGGAGTAAAAAAGGAAGGTGGGTGAAACCATCTCCTTGAACATTGGGACACTCAAGTCTCCAAAGAATGTTAAAATAGGTGCCCAATGTTTTGATGAAGAGAAAATGAATTTTTCCAAGCTACTTGGTGAATTTCAAGATGTTTTTGCTTGGTCTTATGAGGATTTTCATGGTTTTGATCCTAGTCTTATACAACATGCCATCCCCATCAAGGAAGGCATAAGACCAGTTAGGAAAAAGAAAATACCTATCAACCCTGCACTAGACGCAACTATTCAAAAGTAATTGGAAAAACTCTTAAAGGCTGGGATCATCTTTCCGGACAAGTACCCTGAATGGGTTTCCAAATTGGTTCATGTTCAGAAATTCACTGATCATATTAGATTTTGCATTGATTTTCGCACATTCAATCAGGATATTATGAAAGATCACTTTCCTCTCCCTAACAAGGAAATGATTATGCAGCAAGTTGTAAGGTCATAGAGGATTCCCTTACTTGACAGTTTTTCTGGTTATAATCAAATCAAGATGAAAATGGAAGATGCATACAAAACCACCCTTATTACTCATTGGGGTACCTTGACTTACAAATGTATGACTTTTGGCTTATCTGTTATGAGTACCACTTTTAAAAGATCTATGCAAGTAACTTTCAATGATTTGATCGGTAAGGTTATCCATGTTTATCTTGATGATCTAATCGTGTACTCTAAAGGACTATCAATTGTCTCAAAGTTTCAAAAATTATGGCTGGGTCCTTTCAAGATCGCTTTTGTCCTGGGTACTAACTCTTACATTCTAAAATATTTACAGGAGCAATTGTTCTCCTACAACACTAATGGTTCTCACTTGAAACATTATGTGGAACCAACTTGAAAAGTTTTAATGCTGTTTGAATTTTCTGTATATTAGTAGTCTAGTTCTGCTTTCGTTTTTCCATTGTTTTTCACTTCTGCTTTTATAGTAGTTTGATTTTTTCTTTCCTTTTTAATAGCTTCCTGCTTCTTTTACAATTCTGTCATTTTATTTCTGCTATTTTAAATTTTGTAATCTTAATTCTATCATGATTTTTATTGCTTTTCATTTTTTAGTTTATTTTGGTCAAGAATAAGATGTTGGATCAATTCTACCACAATGACACTCTTGCAATATATTGTTAGTCAATAAAAATCAAGCTTACATGACTGTTATGATGTTCCCCATGAAAGCACACTTGAATTTGTTATATGCTTTCATTGCTGTCTTATAAAGAAATTTGTTATTCCCCGCTTCTAGTTTCCATTTCTTCATCCATTTGAGAATTTAAAAGAGAAAGTGCATAAATTTTTTTCCTTGAAGTAAAGAGCAAGCTCTGGTTGAATGATTATGCGTACAGGGATAGACCCCCTCATACTTAACATTTTTCATGAGTTATTCTGGATAGACCCCCTGTTGCATAATCATTCTTGTTATATATTCTTGATCTATTGTTCTTGGTCTGTGAAACCATGTGTTCTGAGTTCTTAATCTGTTGGAAACAAATTTCCCTGTGGATTCGCTAGTTTGTTGACGATAAAAATCGCAATGAGGATTTCGCCTGCAAAGTATTGCTAGAGACTATTATTTAAACTAAGCTAATGATATATAATACTAGTAGGTGGGATCCCCTTATATATTGGAGGATCATATAAGGTTCTTATTACACATTTATGCTACTGTTTGACACTGCTTACAGGGTTCCACATGATTGATGTTGAAATACTTGTTTTATTTGCGACATAATGACAGATGGATAATGGATTTATGTGTTGTTTTCGTTACTCTAAGCTCTAAAATCCATGTTATGAATGACTTATGTTCACTGGAATTACATTGCTATTGTAGCCATGATTCGTCACATGTTACACCTGCACAAGACACATGTTAGTTATAAAAAGAGACAAAAGCAATGTGGAATAATTCCAAGAAAAGAAACTACGCTATGCTATGCTATACTATGTGCAATTGAAATTTAAAAAGGTTGATGTTAGTCCTAACTAGAAATGTTAGTGGCTATACGATTTTATTGAGTTATATGAGGCGCATGTGATATATGTTATAGTATGTTTTGGAAATGGTTAATATGGATCGGGTGGCGCATTTGGAAAGCAATGTATGCAAGTTTTGATGCATGGATTAATGGTTGGTTGGCTGTCGTGCACTACGTAATTGAATGAGAGGGAGGATGGAAGTGATGTGCAATAAATGCACTTCACTCTATACTTCTCCCACTGGCTGCCACCCTATTGTTCATTTGATTTTTGCTGTGGTTAAGCTCCAGGATTCAGACATGGAAGGAACTACTCGACCAAGCTCACATTTTTAAGGCCGTTTGGTTACAAGTATGTTTTTTTTCGCCCATCCATGAACTCGCTCTGTTTATGAAATGAACGTTGGTTCGGTGATGTATTGGTCTGTGTTTTCTTGAGGCTGACAAGTGTGTAAACTTGTGGCATTTTCTATGGAATGGTTGTTTGTGTTATTCGTTGCAAATGGAAAATTTGATGGTTGAAGTCGCGATTGCATTGGCTGTTCTATGTGGTGGAAGTTGTGATGGCTCTCTGTTGTCTTTATGGGTTTTTTTTGGAGGGCTTCATTCTATTTGGCCTTGCTGGTCGTTTCCTCACAGTCATTGTAACCACACCCGGTTGTATTTGGTGTTATGGGGTTGTTGTGTATGATTTGAACCACCTTTGGGCACTGCATATCATTTTTCCACTTGGTCGTGAGCTCATTTTACAATTTGGTATCCACTTAGTTGGTTATGAGTGGCTATTATGCCAAGAATCTTGCTTTAGGGTTGATTGGTTTTACCTGAGCTCTGCATTTCTATTATCACTATTCAGATTTTGGGGAAAACCATGAGGGTTATGCCTCTGCGTGTTCTTGATTTGGTTATTGGCCAGTAAGAAACCTCTGCTCCTTGGCCTCATGGTCTACCCTGCCTGGTGTCGAACTGTTACGCTGTCTTGCAAGCTAAGGGTTATAAGGATTATGGTTCATCGTGCTTGTCTCGAAGGCTCTCACCTACTATTGATATGGTTGGCCTCTGGTCTCCCTGTGTTTGGTTCCACCGAGTGAACCCTTGATTATTTTTTCATTAGTTACAGAGCCCGATTTTGATTAACTAAACCAGTCACATCCTGTCAAGTATCTTGTTGACTGTCATGAGTTGGTTATGTAGTGTTGATAGTGGTTTTGATTATTGGCTCGTCTCTGTTTGATCGGGTTGATTATCCAGTTGTAATAGGAAATGATAATTGGTATATATTGCTACATTATTTTATTATGATAGTTGAATCAATAACCCGGTATGGTTTAATTGGTTGATTAGAGATTTGTAATTGGGAATGATAATGGGCACACCATTGCTGCCTCCTTTTGTTTTAACAGTGGAATTGATAACTCAACATTGTTAAAAATGTTTTGATTGAGAGTAATTGAATATGTGCAGTCACAGAGGTGCCTCTTGGAATTATGCATGGTCTGTGTGTTCCTACAACGTGGTATAAATTTAAGTTGGGTCGCTGTGTGTTTAATTTGTCTCGATTGGGATTATTGCAAGTTGAAAAGTTGATAATTATGGAATTTCTGTCTACTATGTATAATTTATGGACATTGTGCATCACTTGATTTTATTGCACCATCAGAGATGAGAACGAGGTTTTTAGTAGTATGGTTTCACTTCAATTGCAACTTGTCTGCATAGGAGTATTGACTAGTTTGCAATATGTCATTCCAAACTTCTTCAACATTTCTATGATATACTTTCCCTGAGAGATGAAGATACCTTTGTTTCTATAACATATATGTAGTCCCAAAAAGAAGGTTAACTCACCAAGAAAGGACATCTCAAACTCTTTTTGCATGTCTTTGGAAAAATTCTAACTCATCATATCATCGTCACTTCTGAAGATAATGTCATCTACATAGACTTCAATAATCAATATATTGTCTCGAACCACCTTTATGTAGATATTGTTGTCTTCATTTCATTTCCTGAACCCTTGTTGCTGTAAATATCTATCCAGTCTTGAATACCATGTTGTGGGGGCTTGTTTGAGACCATATAAATCTTTCTTCAATCTACAAACATAACTTTACTTCTCTGACAATTGAAATCCTTTTGGCTGCTCAATGTAGACTTTTTCCTCTAGATATCCATTTAGGAATGTTGATTTTACGTCCATATGATACACTTTAATATTCTTGGAGCATGCATAAGCTAGTATTAGTCTGTTTTCTTCCATCCTGGCAACTGGGACAAACCTCTCTTCAAAATATATACCTTCAACTTGAGAGTATCCTTTGCATACCAATCTTTCTTTATTCTTGGTAACCTATCCATCCTCATTCAATTTGTTCCTGAAGATCCACTTTGTACCGATGAAATTCTTGTTCTTTGATCTTGGAACCAGTTCCCATGTGGCATTCTTCTCTATCTGATCTAACTCTTCATCCATGGCCTTGACCCAATGTTCATCTTTGATAGCTTCTTCAAAACTTCTTGGTTCAATTGTAGACAATCGTGCTAGATGCTGTTGTTCTAGTGAACAAATTGTTCTTCTAGTTTCAACTCTTGCATATTTATTTCCAATAATCTAATCTGATGGATGATTCTTCTGCACTCGTCTTCTAGGTGTCTTTGGAGGTACTTGGATATCCTATTGTTGTTGTTCTTCTTCCGACTGCTCTTCTTCTTGTTCATCTACTTCCTCTTTTTTCAAATCTTATTCGTGATCTTGTTCCACTGAATCTTTGCTACTTTCCTTTATCTTTCGACCATCCGTCTCATCAACCGTCACATCGATACTTTCCACTATTCTATTGAGTCTCAAATTGAAAAATTTGTATGCTTTCCTTTTGCTTGACTACCCAACCAGTATGCCTTTATCGACTCGAGAATCAAATTTTCCAATTATTTCATCTTCTCTTTTGATGTAGAATTTTCTTTCGAAAACTCTAAAGTGCTTTATATTTGTTGGTCTTCCTTTCCATAGCTCATATGGAGTCTAATCACTATTATTTATGATCATCCCTCTGTTCTGAATGTGAACTATTGTATGCACTTCTTGTACCCAAAAGACATCTGTCAACTTAGAATCCATTAACATGGTTTTGGCCATTTCTTGTATTGTTCTGTTCTTCCTTTCAACAACTCCATTTTTTTGAGGTGTCCTGGCTACTAAGAATTGCCTCTTTATCCCATGCACACCGCAAAATTCCATGAATTCCTTTGATGTAAATTCTCCTCCATTGTCTAATATGAAACACTTGATTTTCATATTTGTCTCAGTTTCAACCATCTCTTTGTATGTCTTGAAGCTTTCAAATGCCTCTAACTTCTTGTTTAAAAGGAAAATGACAATAATTCTTGTGTAGTCATCAACTAATAACATGAATTATTGTTCACCTTTCAATCCTTTTTTCTTGTCGGTCCAACCAAATCAATATGTACAATTTACAGTGTTTTTGTTGTGTAGTATTCCTTTGACTTGAACTTTGTCTAGGTTTGTTTTACCTGTAGACAATGCTTCCATAGAATTTTTTTTGGCTTCGATATCTTGAGAATTAATCTTATTGCTTCCTTTTTGTTGACTTTGACAAGATTATCAAAATTTATGTGACCCATTCTTCTGTGCTAGAGCCAATTTTCATCGTCCTTTCCTAAGAAACATCTTTCCTTTCCTATTTCATTTAGAACATATATTTTTCTTGGAGCCTTTATATCTATAGTACCAACTTGCCTAATTATGCTTTCCTTATCTCACACTTCTTTGAATCAAACGCAAGTCTATGTCCTTGATAACACATTTGACTTACACTTAATAGATTGTCTTTCATGTCTTCGACCAGTAAAACATTTTCTTCTATGGCATCCTTACTTCCGAGCTTGACTGTTCCCTTTCCAATGATCCTGGATGAGTTGTCATTCCCAAATGAAACTGATCCATCTCTTTCCTTCTTCAATGTCAGAAACCTGTCTTTGTCACCTGTCATATACTTTGAGCATCCATTTTCAACATACCATCCATGTTTCTTGTGTTGAGCTTGTAGAGAAAGATTGTATTCTTCAGTGTTGAATTGATCCTGCTTTCTTATCCATATCCTTTGTGGTTCCTGCTTATGACTGTTGATATCCTTCTTTGGTTCCCTTGGAGGAACAATGAGTCTACAATATCTAGCCATATGTCCAAAGTTGTTGCACTTGTAACATTCTACCTCATCATTTAATGATCCAAATATGTTTTATCTTCTATTCTGTGCTTCATGAGATCCTCTTGGATAACTATTTAGTGTATAACCCTCATCATCACTTCTGATCATGGTATTGGCTCTACAATACACAACTTTGTGCCCAAAATTATTACATGAATAACATGAACCAAGAAAAATAGTTTGATACCTGCGAGTGAAAGATATTCTGAATGGTGCCGCTCTTCTGAATCCTTCTTCTTCTTGAGGTATTTATATAGCTAGATGCTACTGATATTTACTTCTGAATCTTCTAGGTGGTGCAGTATCTCTATAATATTCCCCTTGAGTTTTCCTGTCTTATTCTTTCGAGGGACCTCTAAAATATTCTTCATAGCTTCTTGGTTCTGCTTCTTATTCTGTTGTTTTGGAGCTTAAACCTTTCTTTATCTACATCTGATTATATCCCAATCCATATATTTCATAGTAATGTCTATGACTGCTAATGATATTATCCAATATCCTGGTGTTCTTTTGCTGCATGTCCTTCTTCTGGAGATCTTTTCTTAGATTAACTATCTCAACTTCCAAGCCTTCAATGGCCCTATCTCTTTCTTCTAACTTCCCTTTGAGTGATTCTTTAATTCTCTTGTCTTCTTCTTTCTGGAGTTTTAGTTTCATGATTTTATGCTCAAATTCTATGGAGTTATGAGTTAGTTATGCCTGGAGTGACTTGTTTTTCTTCTTTTCCATTTTAATAACTTCTATGGAACTCAACAATTCTTCTCTATAATCTACTTCCTCCTCTTCATATTCTTCTTTGGAGCCTTCTTCATAGGATTCTTCAATTTCCATGAATAATACCCTTTCTATATCACTATCGATGACTTCATCTTAGTTTGATGAGGAACTGTCTTCCTTGGTGCAAAGGATTTTCTTGAAAAACTTCTTTATGTTTCTTCTACCCTTTTGAATTTGTTTTTTTTAGGGTCATCTTCTTCTTCATTGATTTTATTTTTCTTATACAAACATTTATTAGCAAAATGACCAACACCATCACAATTAAAGAAAATAAATGGAAGCTTACCTTTGTATTTTTCGGTTCCCTTTTTCATCCTTCTAACGAAGTTAGCCACCTCTTCATCTTCCTCTGAATCATCATTGCAACTACAATATGAATTTTCCTTTTGTTTATATTTCTTCTTTATCTTCTTTGATGCCTTGAATGCTACTTCCTTTGTGATTGAATTGTCTTTCTCTGTCCTCATCTCGTAAGATATGAGTATCCTATGCAACTCATCCATGCTCAAGGTGTCTAGATCTGCTCTTTCTTCCAGGGATGAAATCTTCGGATCATATATCATAGGTAGAGACCTCAATACCTTTTGAATAATGACCGTTTCCTTCATTTCTTCTCCCAAACCCTTGATGGCATTGACTATCTCATGAACTCATAGAAAGTAGGAGGCAATGTTTTCATATGTCTACTCCAGAATTCATAGTTATGAACATCAAACTGTGGTACCCAAATCCTAGCATAGTCCATGGTCTCCTTCTAGTGGTTAGACTGCTTTCTGAAGGACCTGGTCTGATACCAATTGTTGGATTACTGAGAGAGGGGGTGAATCAGTAATGAGTAATTATTGTACTTTTAACCACAGTTTATTCTTCAACAATATTCATCAGTCTATCATTATCATTCAATATATCATCAACAATATAATCATAAAAAACATCGCATCACAATAGATACACAGTACACCAAAATTTACATGGAGACCCAAACGAGAGAAAACCATGGAATGATTTTCTTATATATAAAAAGAATACATTCATTGGAAGCACCAACTTCTGATTCTCCAACTACAACTGGAAGGAGGCTCCAACCCTCTATTCTAAGAATCCAACCTGAAGGAAGCTACAACTCCCTGAATTCTCTAGCTCCAACTTGAATGAAGCTACAACTCCTTGAATTCTATGGCTCCAAATAGAAGGAGAATACAACCCCATGTGTTCTCCAGCTCCAATCGAAAGGTGGCTACAACCACCTATCCTTGCCCCATCCAACCACCCTGTAATATAAATGTATACCCATTGTATCTATCACAAACTCTACCATTGCCATTTCCATTGTTATTGTCACTCTATCTCTGTCACTGTCACTCTATCACTATCACTTCCTCATCAACCAACTAACACCTATGCCATACCATGCATCAACTATATACAAACATACATACTATCTCATGCATTAATCATGAACCAAAGATACATCAATAAATAATACTGACTCATGAACTAGAGTATCAACCATGTGTAACCTGTACCATATACCATGTACCATATCAGGTGCATCAACCATGCGCCAAACCTGTATCATCAATACTTGTACCATACCATGTACCAACAATGTACAATAACAAGTGTCTCAACCATATACCATATCACTCTCAATCATTCCATGTACCATAAGATAAGCCTGCAGTGTATGCTCATATCACAAAGATGTGCCTCTAACAATGACCCATAACAACCATATACCAGGTACTAAGAGTATGTCTTAAGCATATAACAATATTACCTCAACCATATGAAACCATGCACTATTTATCACAAGGACCTCCAAGACATTCCATACACATATGCCATACCGTTCAAGATACAATTTGTCCTTGCTGCAACTCTAGGTGTCCGCACCCTTATTGCTGCAACACTGAGTGTTCGCGCACTTATTGCTGTAACTCTAAGTGTCCATGCCCTTCTTGCTTCAACTCTAGGTGTCCACATCCTTATTGATGCAACTCTAAGTGTCTGTGCCCTTATTGCTGCAACTCAGGGTGTCTACTCCCTTATTGCTGCAACTTGCTACAACTCAGGGTGTCCGCACCCTTATTGCTGCAACTTTGAAACTTTCACCTTTGAATTTCCTTTTCTACCTCAGAAAACGATGCTATAACCTTAGCAAAAAGATCACTATATCACAAGAAAGATAAGCAATGAATAAGTATGTGAGTGTATTTGTGAATGACTCCTCGAGGTGCTTATATACTTGTGCTAGGTAAATCCTCTCCTTAATTTAAGGCTTATAGTGATACAAATTATTTTTGGGACGAAATGAAAGAAGAGATATAACAATCAAATACACACAAATATTTCCAGAAATAGAGAAATACAACAATACATGATTTCTATTAATTAAAGAAATGTACAGAGACTGTAAAAATGCATAGTGAATGAACTTGCTAGAATGGTGGCAGCTTATCTATGAGAAGATATGTGATGGCTACACTCATTCGCCATAACATGAGTACAATGAGGATCTGAAGGCCTTCTTACAATAAACATGAATGAAAAAACCCTAGACATCCAAAAATGTAACCTTAGGAGATGAAGCACCAAAAGTCGTGTGGGCCTTGTTGGGGTAAGTTAGTACATCAACTTCCCGAAGTCATAAATTTTGCATACAATCTCCATTTTAGGCGTGTGATAGCCTGTTGGAAAGGTATTTTCGAGAAATACACATTATCCAATCAAACTTTGACTTTGTTAGTAGTTTGATCATGGCAAGCCCAAAAAATGTTGTTTAGGGCCTCAAAACGAATCTGGAAGTACAAAAAGATGTACTGAGATGAAAACTGCCAAAATAAGCCAGTTGGACTAGATGGGCATCCACCAATATCCACCTGGTTGTTGTATAGGGCTTCAAGACAACCTCAAAAGTGCAAAAACCATAATTACAAAGAAGTGTCCCCATTACTGAGAAACATGTTGAATTGAAAACTGTCAAGATAAGCCAGTTGGAATTTGGATCAAGTGGGTTGCCACCAATATCCACCTAGATCATTCCTCCCCCCTTAGGAAGCAATGGTATCCATTGCATTGAGTGCCCGGGGAAGAAGGGAAAGCATTTGCTGAATCTGAATCTTGGTGAGTTGCATGCCTTGTTGGAGAAGTTGCGTTGCTTGGTCTGTGGATGGCTATCACGAACCTGTTGGTGGCGGGGTTGAATATGTTCCACCAACCTGTTGTATCTGGGCTTGACAAGGAATCATGTAGGCACCATCGTAGGTGAAGAAATAATATATTCTTTCTCTTATGAAATATCCTTTTGCTGGGTAAAAGGTGCTGAGGCTGTAGTGGTTGTAGTGACCTTCTGTGTATCCTTTGAACAAATTGTGAAGAGGCTGAATTTTGCAGTATGAGAGATTACCTTGCGACACTGTTTTGGTGGAATAATAGTCAAAACTACCTTTGGTGTCCTATAGATAAGACCCCCCAAAGTAATAATCACACTATGGGGTCGAGAATCATAAACAACATGACGTTTCCACATATATGGTTGGCCCAAAACAACATCACAAACATCAAGAGGGGAAACATCACACACTACCTCATCCTTGAAGGGATGGATGCCATAGGACAGGTGACATTGCTGGCTGACATGGAGATCTCATCCATGGTGAAGCCACCTGATGTTGTAAGGCTGCGGGTGTGGTGTTGTTGACAACCCCAATTGTTTGACGACCTCAACTAAGATGAGGTTCTTCTGGCTTCCACTATCAACAATGAAATGAAAAAGGGTCCCTTTCACCCACATATGTAAATGGAAGAGGTTCTCCCCCTCTTTAGGATTTGCTGGTTCTTCTAGTTGAATTATTGCGGTTGTGACAGTAGTAGTGGGGTCTGTGTCAATGATCTGTCTTTTTTCATTATTTTCTGGATCAGATTCTGAATTAGGGTTCAACTCCTTGTCTTTGATATTAGCCACCAATTACTGTTTTGAGCGAAATTCATCAGTGTTGTGCCACAGGGGTTTGTGGAAGTTGCACCACTTCCTAGTGTCATTCTTTGTCTTTCCCTTACCCTTATTTTCCCTTGTCTTGGACTGTTTTTTAGGAGGTTGTTGGTTAGGTCTATCTTTATTATGCTTTGGTTGTTTCAGATTTGCAGACCTGAACTCCCATTTTTTATGGTGCCTAAATTTCTTCTCGATTTTGACAACATATCGATAGGCAACTCCCAGTGATGAGATGTTTAGGAAATCCATTTCAGTTTGGATGTACCTATGTAGAGCCCCATAGTATTTCAGAACTAGATTCCACTTGAAGTCTTTGATACCCAGCTTGGTGTGCAAGGCATGGAAAGTATTTGTGAACTCTGGAACTGTTTGTCCCCTCTCTTACCATAGCGTGGTCCATCTCATGTACCAGTCTTCATAGTTATCAACATGGTAATATTTTTCCTTGACTGTAGCCACAAAAAAATACCAAGTGGGCTCGACCCCATATATTCCAGATTCCTCTGTGGAAATTTTCTCCAAGTAAGTTTCCCATCAATGTTTGACATGTGGGAGAGCCTTGAGGAGTGTGAAGGTGATAGTTTCCCTGTCGGAAAAATTGTGAATAGAGAAATAACCTTCTAGCAGATTTAAATATTTTTCTAGGGCATCTACATCTATTTGACCTTAAAATATGGGAATATAAAAATTAACTTGTACCTTGAAAGGAGAGGTTCATCCAAAGTGGCTGCATGATGAATATGCACATGTTTCTATCGACAGATGTTGAAGGACATGGGAAAAAATCTCCATCATTTCGTCCC
>JASDQU010884262.1:6673-33202 GCA_032191745.1 Picea mariana
CACTTAACCCATTTTCTTTATTTTAGGGTTAACCTTCTTATAACCACTTTCCATAATTACAAAGTTCTCCATTTACTTTATTATTTAAATAATCCTCCTTGACTTTGTCACTTCACTTTATTCTTTAAATAATCCTCTTTGATTTTTTCACTTCACTTTAAATAATCCTCTTTGAATTTGTCACTTCACTTTGTTATTTAAATAATCCTTTTTTACTTTGTCACTTCGCTTTATTATTTAAATAATTTCTTCTTTGCAAACACTTTGACTTATTTGACCTTTTGGGGCTTCAAGCCAACATATGAAGTTCCTCCAAATTCGTAAGGCCATAACTCTCAAACCGTGAGGAGTTATGTGACATTCCACATACCACCAGAAATGGAATGACAGGTATTATCCATCTAGAATAGTCTTACCTTAAAATATATCAAAACACATACCATTATACATCAAACAAACTTGGGTCCATTACCCAAACCTAGTTTCTCCAACTTCACATGGCCATAACTCTCTAATCGTGAGGAGTTATGTAATGTTCCACATACCACCAGAAATGGCATGGCATGTACTACCCATCTAGAATAGTCTTACCTTAAAATATATTAAAACTCATTCCATTATACATCAAAAAAACTTGGGTCCATTACCTAAACCTTTGTGCTACCAGAATTCTCTATCGGACTTTCTCCAAGGATTGACATCAATATACAATATCACTCTCCAATGGTTCACATCAATGACAACCAACACTCCATACCAGTTGTCCATCAACCTAAGCCAACCATCTAATAGTATCAGACTATCTTTTTTGGTTTATGTTATGCATGTAATAATTTTGGACATAAAGTTGTAAATTGTAGAGATAACAATAGGAACATAAACAACTTTGAAATTCATACACAAAATGGTTATCCAAGAAGGCCTAGTCAAACACAAAGAAGAATTTACAACAGGTTTGAATCATTGAGCACTGAAGTGGAATGATACAAGTGTAACAACTTTGGACACATGGCCAAAGGTTGTAGAATGACAATCCCTCCTAGAGAACCACAACAGAACAACAAAAATCACAGACAAGAACCTCAGAAAAGGACACGGATAAGAAAGCATAATTAGTATAGCAATGAAGAATGCACACTCGCTCTACAAGATAAGCAGAAGAAATTTGGTTGGTATGTTGACAACGGATGTTCAAAACACATGACAGGTGATAAAGACAAGTTTCTTACATTAATAAAGGAAAGAGATGAATAAGTCTCCTTTGGAAATGATGATTTAGCTAAAATCATTGGAAAAGGCACAGTCAGAATTGGGAACAAGAATACAAAGGCATAAAATGTTCTACTAGTAGAAGATTTGAAACATAATCTTCTAAGTGTGATTCAAATATGTGACCAAGGTCACAAAGTTACTTTTGAATCACAAAAGTATGAGATAAGAAAATAAGGTTCAGGAAAATTGATTTCTACAGCTACGAGAACTTCAAGAAACATATATGTGTTAAGTGAAATTGGAAATGAAAAGTGTCGTCTAGGAAAGGAAGATGAAACTTGGCTATGGCACAAAAGAATGGGTCACATACATTTTGATAACCTTGTCAAATTCAGAAAAAGAGAAGCAGTCAGAGAAATGCCCCAGATAAAGAAACCAACCAAACTTTATGAAAGAATTGTCAACAAGGAAAGGAAACAAAGACCAGGTTCAAGTCAAAGGAATATTCAATGAAAAGACCACTGGAAATTGTGCATACTGATCTAGTTGGAACAAATACAACAAAGGGTTTAAAATTTGAGAAATACTTTATGTTATTAGTTGATAATTATACAAGAATGACTGTAGTTTGCTTTCTCAAGAATAAGTCGGAAGCTTTTGAAAAATTCAAGATCTATAAGGAAATGGTTGAAAATGAAATGGATTCCAAAATCAAATGCTTGAGATCCAATAATGGAGGAGAGTTCACTTCAAAGGAATTGATGGACTACTACAGCAATCATGGAATAAAAATGAAATTCTCTGTTTCTAGGACACCTCAACAGAATGGAGTTATTGAAAGAAAGAACAAGACAGTACAGGAAATGGCTCAAACAATGCTAATGGATTCCAAATTGACAGATATTTTTTGGACACAGGAAGTGCATACAACAGTTCACATTCAAAACAGATTAATGCTCAAAAACAACACTAAAAAAACTCCCTATGATCTATGGAAAGGAAGACCAACAAATGTAAAGAACTTCAGAGTTTTTGGAAGCAAATGCTACATCAAAAAAGAAGATGGAAGAATGGGAAAGTTTGACTCTCGTGTGGACAAAGGAGTACTTGTTGGTTACTCAATTACAAGGAAAGAATACAAGTATTACAACCTAATATTGAACAAAGTTGTGGAAATAATCAATGTAACAATTGATGAAACAGGTAGACAAGAATTAAAGGAAGAAGAAAATGAATCAATAGAACAGATTTATGAAGAAGAAACAAAAGAGAAAAAAGAAGGGGAAGATGAAGAGGATCTGATAAAGTTCAAAAGTGCCTCCAAAGACACCTAGCATACGAATAGAGAAGAATCATCCTTTAGATCAGATTATCGGAAACAAAGATGCAAGAGTTGAGACTAGAAGAAGAATGTGTTCACTAGAACAAACACACCTAGCACTCACATCTACGATTGAACCAACCTATTTTGAAGAGGCCAACAATGATGAATTTTGGAATATGGCAATGGATGAAGAATTGGATCAAATAGAGAAAAATGAAACTTGGGAATTGGTTCCAAGACCAAAGGATAAGAATGTGATCAACACAAAGTGGGTATACAAGAATAAATTGAAAGAAGATGGGTAGGTTACAAGGAACAAATATAGATTGGTATGTAAAGGATATGCACAGGTTGAATGAATCGAATTTGAAGAGACATTTTCCCCAGTTGCCAGAATGGAAGCAATCTGATTGCCTTTAGCTTATGCATGCTCCAAAAATATTAAAGTGTATCATATGGAAGTAAAATCAACTTTTCTGAATGGGGAAAAGAAGAAGTCTACATTGAACAACTAGAAGAATTTCAGTTGTCAGAGAACACATATTATGTGTGTAAATTAAAGAAGGCCTTGGATGGTCTAAAACATGCTCCTAGAGCATGGTACTCTAGACTAGATAAATATTTACAGCAGGCAGGGTTAAGAAAAGGAAGTGCAGAAAACAACCTCTACATCAAGGTAAGTCAAGATAGTATTTCATTAATTCAAGTTTATGTTGATGATATTATTTTTTGTAGTGATGATGACAGGTTAAGACAGAAATTTGCAAAGGATATGAAGAATGAATTTGAAATGTCATTACTTGGAGAACTATCCTTCCTTCTGGGACTTCAGATACATCAAATCAACCAAGGAATTTGTATTTCTCAAACCAATCATATCATAGAAATGCTAAAGAGGTTTGGAATGGAAGATTCTAAACCAGTTATCACTCCCATGCAAAACAGTTGCAAGTTGAGAAAAGATGATGATTCAAATTCTACAGATCAGAGGCAATATAGGTCAATGATTGGTAGCCTACTATATGTGACAACATCTAGACCATATGTAATGCAGGTAGTTGGACAGGTGGCATGATTTCAAGCATCACCAAAGGAATCACATGTATTAGTAGTGAAGAGGATTTTCATATATCTCAAAGGAACATANGATCTATCACTTATTTCCAACATAGATGAAGATTGGGCAGGTTGTATTGATGAACAAAGAAGCACCAGTGGAGCAACGTTCTACTTGGGTGAGTGTTTAGTATCATGGCTAAGCAAGAAATAATCATCATTGTATTTATCTACAGCTGAGGCAGAGTATATTGCAGTAGCAACATGTTGTACACAGGTTTTTTGGGTGAAACAAACTCTGATATATATAGAGGTTGAGTATGATGAGGCCAATCCAATCTATTGTGATAATACAAGTGCCATCAGTATCTCAAAGAACCCAGTGATGCACTCCAATATGAAGCACATTCCAATCAAGTATCACTTTCTACGGGAACAGGTTGCAGAAAAGAACATCAGAGTTGAGTATGTGGGCACAAAATAACAAGTGGTAGAGATCTTTACAAAACCACTTCCACATGAATCCTTTGAGTATCTTCAACAGAGACTCGAAGTTATTTCTACTCCAAAATGAATCCTTTTGAATTCTTATCTTATATGTCTTAGATTTAAACAAGGAAGCACCATAAAGAGGATAGTTCAATTAGGGGGAGAAGCCCCGAATGGAAAGATACCTTTGCCATTGATGAAAAAGGGGGAGAGATTTATCAGATGCAGAGGACAAAGGCATGATTCCAGGAGGAGAAATGGTCACAAATATGCAGAGGATAGAGGCATGCTTCCAGGGGGAGAATGAGTGATATGAATTTAGTATTGCATGACATGATTTTAGTATTGCATCAGAGTTTTTCCATCAATGCCAAAGGGGGATATTTTTTATTAAGGTTGGTTGTCATTGATGTCAACCCTTGAAGAAATTTCGGTAGCACAAACGTTTGGGTAATGGACCAAAGTTTGTTTGATGTAAAGATTACTCATTATTGTCTTGTCATGGTTGATAAGAAGTACAAATGGATGAACTCCAAAGTGATCCCCTTATGGTTAAATCCCTCAGGGGAAGATGATTTGTGGATTGAGTTATCCTAGAAGTATGGTTAGAGAACCCATGCTTAATTGTGGAATAATGAGTTGAAGGTCAATGATTTTTTCAGTGAAACTATCCTAGATGGATAGTGTTTTTCATGCCATTTTCGGTGGTATGTTGAACATCACATAACTCCTCATGGTTAGAGATTTATGGCCATGTGAAGTTGGAGGACCCTCATGAGTCATGTAGAAGCCCCAAAAAGTCAAAGTGTTTGCAAAAGAAATTATTTAAATAATTAAGTTAATGGAGAACTCCCTAAAATATGGAAAGTGGGATGCTACATGAAAGTATAAATAAGAGGCAAGGTTCTCCCATTTAAACACACTTGAACACATTGAATATCTTTTTTTGTGTAAGGCTTATTGCAAGTACTTATTGATACATCTAAAGTTGTAAAATTCTGAGGTAGTATGAAGGGTTGACAATGAAAGTTTTAGAATTACAGCAAATAAAAAAAACCCTAGTTTCTGAGGCGTACGCGGGCTGGCAGTGTATTAGGGTCCGTATAATACACGGGTTGACAGTGTATTAGGGTGTGTATGTATGTGGGTTGGTAGTGTATTAGGGTGCTATTGGAAGCCATATTAATCTCTATCTTTTCTACAAGCTGCCTACACAAGGTTTTTAAACCTTCATTAATCGTCGCAACTGTTTAAATGATCTCATCATTCTTCGCTTTTTGCATGCCTGCTTTTCATTTTCATTTTCACAACTGCAAGAGTGAAAACCCACAGTTAGAATTCATGTTGATTACATCAAAGGATTAATGATCATTTGGTTTATCATGAACCTACTTGAACCTGGTTACCACTCCTTGGTCTCAAACAAACCTTGATTTCATATGTATCAAACCACCACTCACTTTGCATTTGACTATTGTTAATATGGTTTTGATTTATAAATTCATTGATGCAATGGTTATTTGACATATTGGTGTCTTTGATGAAATCATTGATGCAATGGTTATTTGACATATTGGTTTCTTTGATGAATTCGTTGATGCATTGGTTTATTCGACATATTGGTTTTTCTTTTAAATCGTGCAAATGCCATTGTTTATTTAACATTCAAATCGATTTTTGGATATGTATATCATGGTTTTCAATGGTTATGATTTTTTATGTACCGAGGTGTCATTCCAAGTACAGCTAGATATGATTTGTTTGCATGGCCTCGAACTACACCACTGTATCCACACACATAGCATTAATGCTCCATCATTGCATTTCGAGCTGCCTTTGCATTGTGTTGAGGAAGCCTTGGGCGAATGGCTCTGCTTCTACACTATTAAACCCTATCGATGAATACCGTGTCGGTTTTGTGCTGTTATCCATGGCCCCTGTAGTGCGAATTAACCCAATGGTGTCCAGACTCTGTTACTATTTGATAATGCCCGAGAGGATTTAGAGAGAAATGGGTGGAGGGTCTTTATTGAGAAGTTCGAGGGTTTTAATTTGGTTGTGGCTCAACAATTCGCGCTAACGTTCAATGGTTGCAGAGCCAAAGTTGGAGACATCCAACTCGAGTTGAACAAGAATTTCATTAGCTTAGCCACTGGTCTGCTAGTCGAGGGGAAAAATGGTTTAAAAATTCGAAGGTTGACGAAGTACCCTGGCCACTGTTGTTTACCTCAAGGAAGATTAACAACTACGACAAAGGTATGCCTGTTACAGGTCTGAAATCTAGATGTCACGATTTGTTGGCTATTATTAAGCAGTTCGTTACATGTGAGGGTAGATACGGTCTAGTTTTCCTATACCACTTGTGGATACGAATGAGTTTCATAGACTTTCCCTTAAATATGCCACATTTCCTCCTTTGGAGTTTATATAAAATGGCTAAGCGCTTCAAAAGGGAGAAAGCCGACTCCAGCCTCTTCCACCACTGTTTAATTAAAATTATTATGGTTCATCAGTTGAAGTTGAATGGCGATTGTTGGGACGCTTTCTTATTGAGGAATGGTTTTTCCAGTCCTGAAATAGGACAAGTTGACAAATCCGTTGTTACAGAAACCCTTGTCAGGCCTATCATTCCCCCTCCTATGCTCTTGCCCTCTATTGAACCCTCAACCTACCTGAATGCTACCCAACCCGACACCCTTCCTGACTCATGTCCAAAAGATGGTGGTAATCCTGTTAAAAGGTCTACAAAGAAAAAGGGTAAAAGCTACAGTGATATCAATTGAAAGGGTAAAAAGGCTGCGTGTTGGGTTTCACGGTGTGCTCGTAACAAACCTAAAGAAAACCCAGACCAAAAACCAATTATGTTAAGTGGAGATTCTGACTTTGAAATCGAACGGTTTCTAACCAAAGAGTATCCATACTCACACAGACTTTTCTCAGTTAAGCCCTATGACTATGTGACGAACCTCCCACTGTGTCTTAGAGACAACCCTAACTTCCCTGGGATTAAACTCAACAGAGAGCCTACTGGTCAATTAAGAAGTTCCTCACCTGTAAACACACAGCCTGTTCAACCACAGTGCAATGAATGTAAGTCGTGGCTCAACCGATATTATACAGACGTCCCTTTTCTCCAATCTCAGATCAAATCCTTGGAGGACTGAGTGAATGTTCTAATTAAGGAAAATGACCGATTGCAAGCTAATGATAAAAGACAGAAGAACAAAGGCTTTGTTGTCTTTAAAAATGTGGAGGCGGCCACTGCCATTGTCAATTCAAAAATAACTTGATTAAAATCCCTGAATCTGAGGTATGGTATTTCAAAAGAGATTTTTTTTTGTTTTGAATTAGCATACAAGATTTGTTTGATTGAATTGCACCTATTTATGTTTTGATTAAATTGATAAAACACTATTATGTTTTTAATAATAACTAGCTACAAAATCGTGAGATTCTGTAGCTAGTTACTAAAATTTGAATTTTTTGATTTTACAATTAAAATGAAATATGAAATCATGTATTTTTGTGCGTTTTCAGGTACATTCGAATTCTAAAGGAAATTGGATCGTTAGTGGCTTCTATGAACATGCTATTTCTTTGCATGGTTTAGATTAGGCTGTTGGTTTTACATAGAAATGGGAATTTAGGAAATTGTATTCCCACGATTTTTGGAACAAATTTGATAATTTCCACAGGGAATGTTTTGATCATGTGGCCTTTATATATGTATTATTTTGTAAACAAAGGACCATCACTTCTTGGGAGCAGAAACTATGGATTTGTGATACACAGAATTGAATGAAAGTGGATATTTGCACAGCTTTAGCTTCAATATATCATATTTTTGTCCAAGTTTTGCTCATTTCGATCTGTAATCAAATTTTGACTACTTTAGATATCATAATTTGTTACAGGTTGATGTGATATGATTTATATAGCATCCATGTTTTATGTTTCTCATTTTATATACAACAATTAATTTGTTCACATTTGATGATTAGAAGGTTGATCTTCTTCATTCAATGAACAGTGATACGCAAATTTATCTTAATATGATCATTTGTTGAATTATAAATTGTTGTTGCTATATGTCTCGCTTGTTCTGTCATTAGTATTCAAGTGTCACTGCTTCCCGTTTACGGGAAGCATTTGGAAAATCTGGTGCTGGTTGGCCCCATCAAATAGAGAAATCGAATACTGTGCACAGAATGAATAGGAAACGCTATTACAGGTCAGTCTGTTAATGCTATTTAATTAGTTTAATTAATATATAAATTTCCTATAATCTAAACACGTTTCACTGTTCATTTCTGTTTTTAGTTACACAGTTTCCTATTTAGTTTCTTGTTTATAAGAGTAATAAAAAGGACAAAAAACCAAAAACAATGATAATTTTGCTGTCATGAAATTGATTCATATTAGATTTTCGCATATTTCGATTAAAATTTTCATTATGTAAATGTATATACATGTATCAGAGATATAATCATAAAGATATATTGTACATATGTTAAGTAAGGTTATTTTGTAAATATTAGATTAGTCAATTGTGAATATATTTTAGATTTGTATATGCATTTCAGTAGTTGTTTTTCATTTAATTAGCTCCCTTAGTTTTATTTCTTTTTTTTCTTAGGACTTAGATCAGCCAACGGGGCCGCTAAACCCATCAGGTTGAATCAATCCAAACGACTTGGGTTAAGTAGACAACCCCGGACCAGATTCACTCCTCTAGTTGACGAGCGATCAATTTCGCCCGTCAACAAATGGCGCTAGAAGGAGGGCCTGAAAATTATTAATGGCGCTAAAATTATTAATGGCATGAGGTGGTCGTAAGACTCCTCCACAACCCAAGCGCTCACCTATAGTGACAAGAATTCATTTAAATGACAACATTGTCCCTCAAACAACAACCACATCAAACGACGATCTACGGATCACAGTCGAACCAACAACTCCAAATCCTACAGGTGGTGACGTACAAGATATTGTCCGCCAATATCTCATAAGAACACATAGTGCCTTTGCCCATTTAAGACAACCAAACTGACCTTTAGACCAACCATTAGATTTCTCTGATATCAGAGAACAACTTGGAGGCACTAATCTCACTTTAAACCCTACAGATCCAATCCTCACTCCTACAGCAGGAGGATCTGGTATACCACCCTCACCACCTCCTTCATCCCCTTCTTCTTATGGAGAAGAATCCTCTGACGAAGGCAGTTCCTCATCCCAGCCTTCGACACCGCCCACACCAATGTCCAAACAGAACAATCTTGCTAGACCCTGGCTTGACCAAGATGCAGTAGCCGTACCCGGGCCTCAGCATCCCTTACCCAAACACCCGAAGAAGTGGCTCCCTAAATTTGACCTGGACTCTAAACAGATCGCCAAAGATCATATCAAAAAGTTTATGTTATCCATTAGACTCTGTAATGTCGAGCACAAAGACGTAGTCTGTAGATTGTTCCCCTACACTTTCGAGGGCAATGCCTCTACTTAGTACTTTGCCCAGCAGCCCCATACCATCGTGTCATGGGAGAAGTTTGAATCCTATTTTCTTGAGAAGTTTGGAGACGACAAGTCCCCAGAAGTTCTAGTCATGGATATTTCTAGTTTAAGAATGAACCCCAAAGAGAAAATCAAAGACTTTAACCAAACATTATTAACACTAAAGAACCAAATCCCTACGGATTTGATTCTTGCTGAGAATCTTATCATAGCATATTATATGAAAGCCTTACATCAAAGTATAGCCATTTGGGTAAAGAGATCTAAGAAAGCCACGTTGTTAGAGGCCTTCGAAGAGGGCAGTCAGATTGAGAAAGACATCCTCAGCTTAAAAGACACTACTAGCAATGAAATAGAGACTAGTTCATCTTCCAAAAAGAAAATCGAAATCCTCCCTAGACCTTCCCAAAACAAAAAGCAACCTGAAAGCTCAGTTCTAGAAAACTTACAAAAAGTCATTCAAAAAATGTCAAATCAAGTTATAGATTTGAAAAGGACGGTCGAAGAAGCTTCTTTGAGCAAAGGGCCTTACAAACCCCTGTTTAGGAAGCCTTTTCCCACCAACCGACCTAATTCAAATATCGAAGGCTTAAATCTAGAAAGCCTGCAATTCACTATTCAAACGATTCTAGAAGCCCAGGATAACTTGATGCCCCCTGAGATCCCTGAGGAAGTGGTTGAACAAGAGACAGTTGAAGAAGATGAATCTTCTCCAAACATTTTTGGACACTTCTCGGATAGCATTTTTCAAGCTAATTTCGAGACAGTACATCCCTACAATACTAGGAGTAAGACAACAAACAAGCCTTCTTCTGAAAACACTACGACTTTGCCCCCAAAACAGTCTAAAACAACTGAGACTAAATAGAATTATGCAAACCCAAGATTAGATTATGATTTAGTTGAAGATCTAAAAAAGTTAAGGACTAACATTTCTGTTTATGAATTATTAAAATTTCCATTTCTGCTACAAAATTTTTTACAGAATATCGCAGAGAACAGCAAAAACGGCAATCCAAGTAGTAACAAAGGTTTTCAGAACAACCCAAAAGTTCCTCAGAAGGCCTCCACTAAGAATACTTCTAATCCTCACGAGAAAAGAGACCTTCCTGTAAATAATGTAACAAATGTAGATAAATTAGTTTTAGAGGCTGCGAGTAAAAAGCAACAAGCTTCCACCATTAGTACTCATAGAAATCTACCTCCATTTTTGTTAACTTTTGAAATCTTTAATAGGAACGTGCACAATTGTATGGTAGATTCAGGAGCGTCATCCAATGTAATGCTGTGGTTCGTGTGTCAGAAGATTAATGCTGAAGTTGAACCATCCACCTTAAAGATTATCCAACTTGATCGAACTAGTGTTAAAGTTATAGGTGAATTAAGGAATGTGCTTATAAGATTATCATCTAACCCCAAAGTTCATCAAGTAATTGATATTATTGTTGTAGATATTCCAGAAGTTTATGGTTTGTTTTTAAGCAGAGACTGGTCAGAACAGCCACACGGCTATTTCGCGACAGACTGGTCTCACTTGTGGCTGCTCGAGAATGGAAAGCCCAACAAAATCAAGGTAAATCGTGAACGTTACCTAAAGTTCACAGTGACAGATTTAAATGACCCCAATGAACCATTTACACCTTCTACTGATTCACCCGAAATACAAGGGATGGATACCTTTTTCGGCAATTTCATGGCCGAAACTTCTGCTATCACTAACCCGGAGCAGCAGTCTGAAATTGTGGCATATATATAGCCAACAGTTTCTACCCAATGGTCTCATGCACCCGACAAAAATCAAATATGGTCTCTTTAATTTGACGGGTCAAAATCCAAGGAAGGAGCTGGTGTGGGTTGCGTGATTATTGATCCAGTAGGTAACAAAACCCTGATTGCATGTAGGTTAGAGTTTGAATGTACAAACAACATAGCGGAATATGAGGCTTTATTACAAGGCCTTAGGAAAGAATTAGATATGAACGTTCAAAATTTGACTGTCTTTGGCGATTCGGAAATCGTGGTTAGACAGGTAAAAAATTCTATCCATTGTTTATCTCCGCATCTTAAAAGCTACCAATCAGAGGTATGGAATTTGATGAACAAGTTTTCTGCTTTTAACATAAATTATATTCCTAGATTGAATAATTTGGAAGCTGACTTGTTAGCTAATGTAGCTTCGAAACTCTTTCCTGCAGAAGGCTTATCCCCAAATGCATTCTCCATCAAACTGTTGTTCAGGCCATCTGTCCCCGACAACATCATGAATTGGAGAGTCTTCAATGACGATCAAAAAATTATTAGTTTCCTGCATATGGAAGAAACTTTTTGAGGTGCAGTGATTGACGAATGTACTCATGACGAGAATATTCATGAATTCACGGTAATACCAGATCCAAGATCTCCTAAATCTTCATCAGACATGGTAAATTCTATCCCTAAATCTATAGTTAGATTAGAAAAAATATATGATCTTCAAGACAAATTCAAAAAGTCAGTAAACTGTAAAACAAATAGTTCCTCTTTAACGTATGAAAAAGGAAACTTGGGAACTAAAGACAATCCGCAGTGCATTAATTTAGGGGTGGGGTGTTTTGAACAAGAAGAAGTGGCATTTATTAAATTGTTTAAGGAATTCAAAGATGTTTTTTCTTTGACGTACGACGACCTAAAAACCTTTGATCCCAACATCATACAACATGTTATTCCTATGAAACCCCAAACCTTACATTTTCAACAAAAGTTAAGAAAAATGCACCCAAAACTTGAACCGGCTGTCAAAAAAGAATTAAATAAACTCCTGAATGCTAAGATAATCTTCCCAGTTAGGCACACGCAATGGGTCTCTAATATTGTCCCTGTCCAGAAGAAGAGTGGTGAAATCTGACTATGCGTCGATTTTCAAAACCTTAATCGAGCGTCTGATAAACAACTACCCTGTCCCACCCATGGAACAGATCCTTCAACAGGTATCTGGTTCTGAAAGATTATCCTTATTGGATGGTTTTTCAGGGTATAACCAAGTCCTGATGTATCCTCCAGAGCAACTTAAAACTACCTTCTGGACTCCATGGGGCACCTATGCTTATAGGAAAATGCCCTTTGGACTCATTAATGTTGGTGCCACTTTCCAAAGAGCGATGGACATCACTTTCCAAGGCTTAATCAATCAATATGTCGTAGTTTACCTAGATGAAGTTATTGTATTCTCGAAAAACAAAGCTGATCATCTAGCTCATTTAAGATCCGTTCTACAACGATGTCGTAAGTACGGCATTTCCTTGAATCCTAAAAAATCTGTCTTCGTAATAGAACAAGGTAAGATCTTAGGATTTATTGTATCAAGCGAAGGGATGATTATCGACCCTGAAAGGACTCAAGTCATCTCGAAACTTCCCTCTCCCTCGTCAAAAAAGTCTATGCAGTATTTCTTAGACCAGATAAACTTTGTCAGGAGATTCATCCCCAGTTTTTCAGAAATGGTGAGACCTTTACAGAACCTAATAAAAAAGGACGTACAATCCCATTGGGGACCCTTCGAAAACCAAGATTTTAATTCAATAAAAAAATCCATAATAGACGCTCCTTCTTTGATGAGCCCCGAATTTTCGCAAGACTTCACTCTCTACACATTCGCTTCTGACTGCTCCTACGCTGCTGTCCTAACTCAAAAGAACGCTGAAAACAATAAAGTCCCAATTGTCTTTATGAGCTCAGCCTTCAAAGGAGCAGAACTTAATTACCCACTGGTAGATCAGCAATCCTATGCTATTTTTAAATCAATAAAGCACTTCTGATCTTATCCTTTGAAATCTAGGACAAAAATTATCGTCCCTTACCCGGCCGTAAGAAATCTGTTAGTACAGAAAGAACTAGGCGAAAAGAGGGTGAACTGGGTCACCTCCTTACAAGAGTATCACATAGAAATCACCCCAGCACAAATAGTGAGAGGTCAAGGGCTATGCAAGTTAGTCACTGACTCAGTGGCAGGACAGCAAGAGGAAAATGATGTGTCAAACCCAAGACAACACTACCAAAATTTAATCTACTGTGCACAAAACCCTGTTAGTCCCTGGTATGATGATATAAAATTTTGTCTTGAACATGGGTCAGCCCCCCGTCACCTGGATCCCACTAAAAGAAGAGCGTTAAGATTGAAATCTACCTCCTTTTAGTTGATTAATGGTATTCTGTTTCGTCAAAATTTTGATGGAGTACTAATGCAGTGTCTTGAGAAAGATGAAGCAGAAAAGGTCTTATTAGAATTTCACGCAAGAGAAGCTGGTGGGCATTTTGGTGGAGATAGCACTACCCATAAAGTATTAAGAGCAGGTTATTACTAGCCTACACTTTTTAAAGATGCTCATGCCTTGTGTCGCAAGTGTGTTATTTGTCAAAAAGCGTCCGGACGAATACAGAAACCATCCTTCCCTCTGCAGCCTGTTTCAGTAGATTCCCCTTTTCAGCAGTGGGGTCTTGATATTATAGGCCCGATCAATTTGGCATCCTCACAGCAGCATAAGTTTATCATAACAGCCACAGATTACTTCACTAGGTGGTCCAAAGCTTCCCCATTAAAAGCTGTAAATACCAGTCAGGTAATTGTCTTTTTAAATTCAAATATTATTACTCGTTTTGGTATCCCTAACTGTTTAGTATTCGATAACACTTCCTATTTTTTGTCTCTTGAGATGAGTAATTTCGCTCTTGAAAAAGGAATTAAATTAAAATATTCTGCCAGTTATTACCCTCAAGGTAACAAATTGGCATAATCAACTAATAAAAATCTGATTAAAATCATCAAGAGAACAGTATCTGAAAACCATAAAAATTGGCATAATGCACTATTAAACACAATCTGGGCTGATAGAGGGACTCTGAAAACTACTGTGGGTAACTCTCCCTTATTTCTCGTCTACAGTAGAGAGGCAATTCTGCCACCACATATTCTTCTTCCCTCACTGTAGCTATCACAGAAAATACAAGAAGAGGACTTCCCCCCTTTGGAGAATCGAATCAACGCATTGTTAAAATTAGAGGAAGTGAGGGCTCAAGCAAAACGAAAGTTGGATCAGCATCAACTTGTGGTTAAAAGCTGGTTTGATTCCAACTCTGCCTCTGACAGAAACTTTGAAGTAGGTGACCTTGTCCTAAAATGGGACAAACCACATGAGGGAAAGGGAGAGCATACGAAGTTTCAGAACTCATGGCTAGGAATGTTTTTGATTGCTGAGAAATTGGGTCCCAGCTCTTTCAGATTACAGAGTCTAGAGGGACAGCCAGACACCTATCCGGTGAATGGCCAAGCTCTAAAAAGGTATTTCACTTGATAACAACCCTGTGTACACTGTGTAAATATTTTCTTTTTCCTTTGTTTGATTTTCATTTTTCTTTTCTATTTTGGTTTTGATTTCTCCCTTATGCTTACCAGTTTTTACTTTTGAAATACATATACCTGCATCATGAACTATTCAGATGAAGAGAACTAAAAAATTTCTCCTCTGAAATAACTGCTGAAAGTTTGTTTAAACATCAATTATGATATGCTTCTGAAGTTTACAGCCATGTTAAAGAAAGCTGGTTGCTTGAAAGACGTTTCTTGATTTCAATCTGTAATTGAAGCTTTTCATGATCATCTATTTCTTCTTACACTGTCCCTGTTCCTTAAGAGAACAACTCAGAGATGTCTCCCCACCTTCAAAGGTCAGTTTATCAATAAACCATCTCTAGATCTTAATGAAGGACAGTTAAAAATTCTCTCAAGGTCTATAATTTATTAAAATATGTCCAAAATATCACAATTTTCATCATCACCCCGCTCGATTAAATATCTTTAAAACCAAATAAATCGTTAAAGAGATGTGGGAAGTGCTTGTAAACCCACCGGGATACTGAACAGGTCTGCTGGAAATGGGTAAATGCATGCATGACGCCAAGATAACTTCGTCGGGGTACTGAACAGGCCCGCTGGCAGTGAAGCAATGTCGGGTATATGAAAATTCTCAGATATGGAATCTTTTGACCTTAAATGTCCTTCGTTCTGATCCAAAACTTCCTGGCAGGATATGAATATTGGAGTGGGTTAAATGGAATCCCTGTCGAGGCTATGGACGCCTACTGGCAGTAGTGGCTCTGTCAACAGTATTGGATATTTTAACCTTAATATCGTGACTCGCTTTTGTTTAGATTGTCATCAGTTTTCATCTTTTAAAATAACTAGCTGAAATTTATATGATTGATGATGATGTTCAAACAGTTTTCTGGTTGTTTTCAAGTTGGAGTTTTTCTCATTATCCTAATTTGGACTTGTTCGTTTGGCAGAGATAACTTCTTCTACCAGTGTGTTGCCATTGTTGGCATCCATTTTAATATCTATCTTTTCTACAAGCTGCCTACACAAGGTTTTTAAGCCTTCATTAATTGTTGCAACTGTTTAAATGATCTCATCATTCTTCACTTTTTGCATGCCTTCTTTTCATTTTCGTTTTCATGACTGCAAACGTGAAAACCCACAGTTAGAATTCATGTTGATTACATCAAAGGATTAATGATCATTTGGTTTATCATGAACCTACTTGAACCTGGTTACCACTCCTTGGTCTCAAACACACCTTGATTTCATATGTATCAAACCACTACTCACTTTGCATTTGACTATTGTTAATATGGTTTTGATTTATAAATTCGTTGATGCAATGGTTATTTGACATATTGGTGTCTTTGATGAAATCGTTGATGCAATGGTTATTTGACATATTGGTGTCTTTGATGAAATCTTTGATGCAATGGTTATTTGACATATTGGTGTCTTTGATGAATTTGTTGACGCAATGGTTTATTCGACATATTGGTGTTTCTTTTAAATCATGCAAATGCCATTGTTTATTTAACATTCGGATCGATTTTTGGATATGTATATCATGGTTTTCAATGGTTATGATTTTTATGTACCGAGGTGTCATTCCAAGTACATCCAAATATGATTTGTTAGCATGGCCTCGAACTACACCACTGTACCCGCACGCATAGCATTAACGCTCCATCATCGCATTTCGAGCTGCCTTTGCATTGTGTTGAGGAAGCCTCGGGTGAATGGCTCTATTTCTACCTTGTCAAACCCTATCACCAAATACCCTGTCACTTTTGTGTTGTTAGCCATGGCCCCTGTAGTGTGAATTGAACCCAATGGTGTCCAGACTCTGTTACTATTTAATAATGCCCAAGAGGATTTAGAGAGAAATGGGTGGAGGGTCTTTATTGATAATTTCGAGGGTTTCAATTTGGCTGTGGCTCAACAATTCGCGCTAACGTTCGATGGTTGCAGAGCCAAAGTTGGAGACATCCAACTCAAGTTGAATGAAAATTTCATTAGCTCAGCCACTGGTCTACCAGCCGAGGGGCAAAAATGGTGTAAAAATTCGAAGGTTGATGAAGTACCCTAGCCACTACTGTTTAACTCAAGGAAGATTAACAACTGCGACAAAGGTATGCCTGTTACAGCTCTGAAATCTAGATGGCACGATTTGTTGGCTATTATTAAGCAGTTCGTTACATGTGAGGGTAGATATGGTCTAGTTTTCCTATACCACCTGTGACTGCTCATGAGTTTCATAGACTTTCCCTTAAATATGCCACATTTCCTCCTTCGGATTTTATATAAAATGGTTAAGCACTTCAAAAGGGAGAAAGCCGACTCCAGCCTCTTCCACCACTGTTTAATTAAAATTATTATGGTTCATCAGTTGAAGTTGAATGGCGATTGTTGGGACACTTTCTTATTGAGGAATGGTTTTGCCAGTCCTAAAATAGAACAAGTTGACAAATCCATTGTTACAGAAACCCTTGTCGGGCCTGTCATTCCCCCTCCTACGCTCTTGCCCTCTGTTGAACCCTCAACCTACCCGAACGCTACCCAACCCGACACCCTGCCTGACTCATGTCCAAAAGATGGTGGTAAGCCTGTTAGAAGGTCTACAAAGAAAAAGGGTAAAAGCTACAGTGATATCAATTGCAAGGGTAAAAAGGCCATGCGCTGGGTTTCACGGTGTGCTCGTAACAAACCTAAAGAAAACTCAAACCAAAAACCAATTCTGTTAAGTGAAGATTTTGACTCTGAAATCGAACGGTTTCTAACCGAAGAGTATCCATACTCACATGGACTTTGCTCAGTTAAGCCCTATGACTATGTCACGAACCTCCCACCGTGTCTTAGAGACGACCCTAACTTCCCTGGGATTAAACTCAACAGAGAGCCTACTGGTCAATTAAGAAGTTCCTCACCTGTAAACACACAGCCTATTCACCCACAGTGCAATGAATGTAAGTCGTGGCTCAACTGATATTATACATACGTCCCTTTGCTCCAATCTCAGATCAAATCCTTGGAGGACCGAGTGAATGTGCTAATTAAGGAAAACGAACGATTTCAAGCTAATGATAAAAGACAGAAGACCACAGACTCTGTTGTCTTTAAAAATGTGGAGGCGGCCACTGCCATTGTCAATTCAAAAATAGCTTGATTAAAATCCCTGAATCTGAGGTATGGTATTTCAAAAGAGATTTTGTTTTGTTTTGAATTAGCATACAAGATTTGTTTGATCGAATTGCATCTATTTTTGTTTTGATTAAATTGATAAAACACGATTATGTTTGTAATAATAACTAGCTACAGAATCGTGAGATTCTGTAGCTAGTTACTAAAATTTGAATTTTTTGATTTTACAATTAAAATGCAATCCAAAATCATGTATTTTTGTGTGTTTTCAGGTACATTCGAATTCTAAAGGAAATTGGATCGTTAGTGGCTTCTATGAACATGCTATTTCTTTACATGGTTTAGATTAGGCTGTTGGTTTTACATAGAAATGGGAATTTGGGAAATTGTATTCCCACGATTTTTGGAACAAATTTGATAATTTCCACAGGGAATGTTTTGATCCTGTGGCCTTTATATATGTGTTATTTTTTAAACAAAGGATCATCGCTACTTGGGAGTAGAAACTATGGATTTGTGATACACAGACTTGAATGAAAGTGGATATTTGCACAGCTTTAGCTTCAATATATCATATTTTTGTTCAAGTTTTTCTCATTTCGATCTGTAATCAAATTTTGACTACTTTAGATATCATAATTTGTTACAGGTTGATGTGATATGATTTATATAGCGTCAATGTTTTATGTTTCTCATTTTATATACAACAATTAATTTGTTCACATTTGATGATTAGAAGGTTGATCTTCTTCATTCAATGAACAGTAATACGCAAATTTTCATACTCAGATTTATCTTAATATGATCATTTGTTGAATTATAAATTGTTGTTGCTATATGTCTCACTTTTTCTGTCATTAGTGTTGAAGGAAAATCTCCCTGCGGACAGGTAGATCTCCTCTTGAGAGCTAGACTCTTAACTCTTAAGATAGAAGATGCTTAACGTGGACACTGACTTCCTTTATGATCTATACAAACTAATGCATGAGGAGGAAGGAGAACGAAAGTACCTTTTTATCGACGTTTGTCCTTGCATGCTCTAAGTTGAGCTCCAATCGTTCGCTCCTCGATGTGCCCTGTAGACAAGTAACAATACAACCACTTCCTACTCTATCAAGATTAGTCTGAAATAGGTCTATCTACTAAAGAGACAAGTTCATGTGAGGTTGAACACGAATTAGAAAGAAACAGGCCATGTAAATTATATTAATGAGGACAAAACATTTCTTACAATCGTAGATGGATTGCAGCAGTTTCGCCAAGTCCTCCTTGTCTACCCCTTGCTCAAAAGATCCACGATCCGAATGATGAAAGCTTCACTGATTTCTCCCTATGAGATCATAGGTCTCTTTCTGCCAAATCACCTCTATTCCAGCACCACTTATAAGATCATAAGTTTGGTGTGATTCTCCTTTTCCCGTCCCTCTTTCACCATTATAAAGCTTGCTTATATAGCCTTGGAGAGGCCCAACAACTTGAGATATCCTTGGGGAAGTTGAGGATTTTCCTCCTTCAGTTGAGGATCTGCCCTAAGATCATGGTTGGAATAGAGATTTGAATCTAGCTGCCTCCCAAGAATGAAAAGTTCCTTCCCCCATTCATCTCAACAACTTAACTACTACCCAGAATAGGTAGCACTCCCTCAAAAGGGCCATCAGAGCGCTACAACGCTCCCCAGTAGGCTTAAGGGGGGCACCATCACTCCTAAAGACACCAACACTCTCTCAAAAGGGCCAAAGGAGCTTTATAACGCTCCCAGATAGTGTAAGGGGGAGCGCCAACGCTCCCAGAAGAGGTATAGGGGAGCGCTCTCCTTCAAAAGCTTAGTTTTTTTATTGTTTTCAGATGGAAAAAGGTTCATGAGACTGCTGACTCATTTCTCCTCTTCCAAATCAAATGTTTGAGGTGTTTTAAGTGTCCTTCTCATGTCGTTATAGGCATGACATAGGCATCATGGCAGTATGCTTCCCTGACACTTGCGACACTTGTGAGCAAAATGCGACACTTGCGACACTTGTAAAGATGACACTTGCGACATTATCAAAGTGAGTATTTTTTATGTGTAACAATTAGTATTCAAGTGTCACTACTTCCTGTTTACGAGAAGCATTTGGAAAATCTAGTGTGGGTTGGCCCCATCAAACAACGAAATCGAATACTATGCATAGAACGAATAGGAAACGCTATTACAGGTCAGTCTGTTAATGCTATTTGATTAGTTTAATTAATATATAAATTTCCTATAATCTAAACACGTTTCACTGTTTATTTCTATTTTTAGTTACACAGTTTCCTATTTAGTTTCTTGTTTATAAGAGTAATAAAAAGGACAAAAAACCAAAAACACTGAATGATAATTTTGCTGTTATGAAATTGATTCATATTAGATTTTCGCATATTTCGATTAAAATTTGCATTCTGTAAATGTATATACATGTATCAGAGATATAATCATAAAGATATATTGTACATATGTTAAGTAAGGTTATTTTGTAAATATTAGATTAGTCAATTGTGAATATATTTTAGATTTGTATATGCATTTCAGTAGTTGTTTTTCATTTAATTAGCTCCCTTAGTTTTATTTCTTTTTTTTCTTAGGACTTATATCGGCAAACGGAGCCACTAAACCCATCGGGGTGAATCAATCCAAACGGCTTGCGTTAAGTAGACAACCCTAGACCGGATTCACTCCTCCAGTTGACGAGCGGTCAATTTCACCCATCAACAGGTGCGTACATGTTGGTAAATTAATGGAAACTTGAAGAGATGAAGATGAAGAGGTTCTAGATTCTGAGATCAAGCTCCGAGGAAGTTCTACAGTTCTCAGATACATCAAATATATCCCTTGGTTCAAAAGGCATGTCTTATTTCTATGAATAGTTGGATTTTTATGTATGCATGAGGAATGGTTATGAAGATTTGAGAATTCTCCCTAGAGAGACTAGTGGCTGCATGGGATATTCTACATAAGTCATATCTACAGAAATACAGTGCTAGTATATTTATCATTGATACTTCTTGTTGAGGCACATATTGTATTTCTTGGCATATGGCTAAGGGTTTTTGTGTTACATAGTTGAGATATTTTAATTGTGAAGTGGTTGATGTATTGAGAGGACAAATATCAAAAAGGGTTTGATGACTAAATCATGTGAGGGTTATTATAATTGTTCATGATTACACACACCTATACGACACATGAATAGAGAGAGATATATATGCTTTGGGTAAATTTTATGTATGAGGATGCATGTACAAGGTATAGTTACAGACTAGATAGAGTGATAGGTTACAGATCTATGTGAAAAAAGTTACAGAGGGTCAAAAGTTTTCAAGAGAAAGAAAACCCTAGTTTTCAGAAGGCATACACAGGCTACATAAAATTTTGATTATGTACATATGTGGGTTGCATAATAGATAAGGTGCATACATACATGTACTGCAGCACTATAGGTCGCATACCTGTTGTGTTTTTTTGATACATGTTTAGTTCAGGTACAGATTGATTACAGGGCAGTTGTACAGGTTGGATGCAGGGCAGTGGTACAAATTGATATAGTTGTAAAGAGGTATATATCACAGTGATAGTGTGACAATGGTTCAATATTTCTACTTATACTTCAGGGCGGTTGGACGTGGCAAGGACAAGTGGTTGTAGCCTCCTTCTAGTTGTAGCCGGAGAATTGGGGAGTTGGAGCTTCCCTCAAGTTGTAGCCTGAGAAACTAGGTCGTTGGAGCCTCCTTCCAGTTGCAGCTGGGAAAAAAAAGGAAGTTGTTGCTTCCAATGAATGTAATTCTTCAAGACATATAAGAAAAAGCATTTTGTGGTTTTCTCCCGCTTTGGGTTTCCACGTAAAACATTGGTGTACTGTATATGTGTATGATTGTTCATTTGTTCATTTCTTATTTAATCTACAGTTATTGGATGATAATGCTACATTGATATAACACTTGGATTATATGATAAAAAAAGATTAGATTTCTCCATTACTGATTCACCCCCCTCTCAGTAATCCAACATATTCAAGGAAATGGTATCACCCACTTTCCTTTTCGACTCCTCTTCCTTATGTGTTTCTTTGTTTCTCACGTCACTCAATGAAAATGAACTCTCAAGAGGAGTCAAGCCTTTTGGAAATTTTTCATCTTCCATAGATATGATTTCCTTAGGCTTAAACAGTTCATTTTGTATGAAAGCACAAATGCCTTCATCATTAGGGAAAACCTGCCATGATTCTACATTATCTGGAATGTGAGGATGATATAAATATTGAAAAGTACAATTAGGCCTTTCAGGTAGAGGTTGCCGAGTAGGGGATGCCACAATAGTAGCCAACCTATCAGCCATTGAATTAAGTTCTCTCTTAACATGATTGATGTTAAATGATAACAGTTTCAAGATAAGCACTCAAACAGCTTGGGTATAGTGTTTCATTAACTTATTGCTAGGAGAATAGATTTTATGCACAAGGTTCACAACAAGTTCAGAATCACCAAAAACTATAAGGTGGTCGCAACCAAGGTTATAATCATTTTTTATGCCTAGCAGTAAGGATTCAAACTTAGTGACATTGTTCATGCAAGCAAACTCTAACCTATAAGAAAAGTTGTGAATTTTACCTATAGATGAGTATAAGATAATGCCAGCTCCATTACCTTCATTTGAGTAGGATCCATCGAAATCCATGTGCCATGTATTGTCTTCTAAATCAAGTTGTTCTAAAGTAGTGTTACCCTCATCAGCAAAGATAGAGAAAACCCCTAAGTCTTCCTTGAGATAGTTTACATTTGGTTGAGGAATGCTCTCTATGTATGGTGAAATCCTTCATTCTCTTAAGACTATAATATTATTTCCATTCTGGGGAATGGATAAGTGTGTTCCATCAAGCGAAAGATATCCACTTGTTAGGGCTTGCCAGTCTCTTCCTAAGATAATAAAATATTTTCTTATTGGCATGTCGATTACTTGGATGCTAAGGGTTGTCCTTATTTCGAGATGTGCACATAGAACTAAAGTTACGTCTTTGATTTCACCTATTGTTGACTGTTGAAGACTGTTATAGGAGAGCATGCTTCTAGAATTTTCATTAGTACATGATAAACCTAGCTCTTCCATGATGATTTTTTATATTACACTTGGCCCCGAACTGCCGTCAATTAGGAAACAATGAGATATCTTATCCATGATTTTTACAAAAATGAAAAATGGATGGTTTTTTGCAAGGTGTCTAAAATTATTTACACCTATATTTTTTACAATCAGATCCTCTTCTTTTGCTTCTTCAAAAATATTGGCTATGTTGGAAGCTTTTAATTCCATAAAATTCTTGAGATGTTTTTGTTGTTCAGGGACAGAAACCATGTCCAAAAGAGTATAATCGGCCTTGATATTAACTAATTGGTTAAGGATGTTATAATTGGAAGAGGGAAGAGGGGAAATAACTCCTTGAATTTCGGGAATTTTTACATTTTTTACATTAGTTCCTTGTGAAGATGAGGCTGGGGTGGAAGAAGTACGAGGAGGATCGTATTTCCCTTTAGGAGCATAATATTTTTTCCTAGTATTTATGATCATAACATCTTTCGGTTCTTCCCAGTCTAGAACAACGATAGTGGCTTCGAGATTATTGCCAAATATTTTATATCTGACACTCTTCTTAACTTCACAAATACTTTCTTCATGATTTTCTTCACAGAAGTTACACCAACTGTGAGACATAATGGCCTTGGGATGAAAACTATTTTCATTTGTATTCCTAAAATGCGTTGTCAAAGAAGAAGATTCCCCAGGAGTTAGGGAGGGAATATTCCCCTTTCATTCATAGGCTATCATTCAGTTGTTCATATCTTGTACAAGTTGTAGGAGGGTAGACATATATGTTTGTTTGACTGAGTCTCCTTTAGGGAGACCTGTTCTTTCAAGTTTCTCTTCGTACTCCAGGAAAGTATGGAGAGCGGAACCAAGATTGTCAATAGCCTTTTATTCAAGGGTATGATGATAAGGAGAGAGAAGCGCATTATAGTAATGCATGAAAGTGGCTTAGTTTTGGGGGAGGAATAGTTCATGGATTTGATTGTACAATTTGGTGAAGCGGAGGTTAAAGGACTTAATAATCTCACCATCTTTGTAAGAAATATTGTTATATTCCCTTAACTATTCGTCTGGGATCTTGGATTGTCCATAAGTGGACTTTAACCAATAAACCAACTCTTCCCAAGTGGAAAGGATCTTTGTATGGAGATCAAAGAAATCAGTTGATGCTTTCCCTTCAAGGGAGTTGGCAAATAAGCACATGCATGTATCATTATCATTATCCACGATATTATGAAAAGCATTAGAAAACGCCACTAGGTATTCGTTTGTGGAAACAGTATTATTCCCTGAGAACTTACGAAGATTCTCCTTGAACTTGGGTAACAGATGAGTAACAGGTGCTAGATTTAAAGGAGAAGATATGTTCCATGGGGTGGTCGTAGCATCTTCCTCAAACTGAAAAAGCTCGTACTTATTTATAACTTTAGCAGGTTTGGTAGTCGATTGTATAGGAACTTGCTAACTATATAGACTACCAATTACTAATGACGCTGAAGATTGGGTTGATGAAGCATCTCCAACACCACTAGCACCACCCACAGATGCCATTTTGAAAGTGATTTGTAAGGGAGAAAAGGGCGAGCTGGAAGAATCAGATAAATTCCTCCTTAGAGTGCTTTCTTGGTCAAGAAAATGGCCTTCCTCCTTCCTGTTTCAATGATAGGAGTAGCTTCTGAGGACAATCCTCTTATTATTCTAGAAATGAGAGGATTTGAGGACATGAAAAAGAAGACCAAAGACTTAGGAAAAAAGAGGTTATTATTGGTTTCTAGGCTGTCTTTTCCTAGCTTCCCAGTGTTCATGGATACTTATATCTTTTTTAATTACTTCCCAAGAGCGTTCAAGCTCAGCCTGGGTACTAGAAGTTTCTAGGATAGTACTAAAGAAGGTAAAGGAAATGTTAGTCTTATATTTAATACCATGTTCAATATTAGGTTTCCTTGTAGAAGGTACTATCATGAGAAAAATCAATTAAAGAGTGCTAAAAAAACAGAAATATTCAAAGATAATCATGAATACAATCAACCAGAGAGATATGGAAGATATCCCCAGTATGGTCACCAAATAAATGTTGAGTAAAAGGTATGGAACACCTTACTCAATAATTTTTATATATTTCTTGTCTAGGACAAGATATTTGGGAATGTCACCCGAGGTTTATAGCCTCAAAATATTGACTCAATCCGCAAGTATTAATTATAATGATTAAGGATGGTTTTATGATTTGTATATGTTGCAATGTAAAAATAAAATTTATACAAAGATAAAAGAATGTATACAGCTTGTACAATAAAGTAAACATGGATACCAAAAGCAAAAGGAGAAACCAAGTCATGAAAACACATGTATGAGACAGGAAAATAATCTGATTTATTTCATTCTGAGATATAAAAGTGTATTTCTCTATTAAGAACCAAATATCAAGATAGCATAGAAAAACCTCAGAATAAGTACTCAACTCCTTGAAAAAGATAGAATTTCAGATAATAAGCCTCTTCAAGGGGGAAACCTCCTTATACACCACATAAATTTCCCAATACAAGATGATTCCAAATGAAAATGTCTCCTTGGTATATATAGGAGACTAGGAGGTAAAATTACAACTAATGGACCCAAGCCGACATAAATAAAATAACATTACTAATGTAATATGCCCCAATTAAGGGGTAATGTGCCACTATTTAGGGCTTAACATGCCCCTCCCATTGAGACAAGTGTTGTCCACAACCCTTGAGTAATTATGGATGCTTCTGTATAAAAGACTCATATTCCCAAGTGGAATGTTCAGCAGGTAGTTTCCTCCACTTAATGAGATACTCTGAAATGGATCTATTCCTCAACTGGTGAATTCTTGTGTCAGTGATGGCTTTAGGCTCCAATATGATTTTTACTTCCTCGTCAAGTTCTGGAAATATAGTTTGAACTGGGATCTTGTCACCCATAACCTTCTTTAAGAATGAAACATGGAAAACTAGGTGTACTCGTGAGGATGCAAGAAACTCCAATTTGTATGCCATATTACCAATATTTTGCAACACCTTATAAGGGCCATAGTACTTTGGTGATAATTTATTATCCTTATTGGCTTGCTCGAGGTACATCTATTTTTATGGTTGTAGTCTTAAAAACACCCAATCCCCTACTTCAAAACTTATTTCACTATGATGTTGATATGCTTGTTGTTTCATGCGATTTTGTGCCATGGTCAGGTTGTCCTTTAAGATTTGGAGAACTTGTTGTTGATGCTCGAATTGATCTTCCATTTCTTATGTTAGGGTCCTAACCTGCACATAGGTAGATCAATATATTTGGATGTAATAAATGTCAATATTAATAAGGCCTTTC
>JASDQU010884263.1:7580-18439 GCA_032191745.1 Picea mariana
TATCGTTGCGGGTGTGGTGTTGTCGACAATACCAACTGTTTGATGACCTCTACTGAGATGAGGTTCTTTTGGCTTCCGCTATCAACAATAAAATGCAACGGGGTCCCCTTCACCCACATCTGTGAATGAAAAAGGCACTCCCCCTCTTCTTATTATGGTTGAATTGTTTTGGTTGCAATAATAGCAGTGGGTTCTGCATCAATGATCTATCCTTTACCAGTATTTTCATAATCAGATTCTGAATCTGGGTTCTGCATCAATGATCTATCCTTTACTAGTATTTTCATAATCAAATTCTGAATCAGGGTTCAACTCCTTGTCTTTGATCTCGACCACCAATGATTGTTTTGAGCGACATTCATCAGTGTTGTGCCAGGGGATTTTGTGGTAATCGCACCATTTTTCGGTGTCCTTTGTCTTCTCATGACCCTTATTTTTCTATGGCTTGGATTGGTTTTCGGGAGACTGTTTGCTAGGGTCATCTTTGTCATACTTTGGTTGTTGTGGATTTGCAGACCCGAACTCCCGTTAGTTCTGGTGCTTAAATTTCTGCTCGATTTTAACAGCATATCGATAAGCAACACTGAGTGATGAGATGTCCAGAAAAATCATTTTAGTTTGGATGTATCTGTGTAGAGCCCCATAGTATTTCAGAAGCAAATGTCATTCGGAGTCTTTGATACCTAGCTTGGTGCACAAGTTATGGAAGGTATTGGTGAACTCTGGAACTGCTCGGCCCCTCTCTTTCCGCAGTGTGGTCCATCTCATGTACTAGTCCTCATAGTTTCCAACAGGGTAATATTGTTCCTTTACCG
Organism: Picea mariana; assembly: GCA_032191745.1. Classification (NCBI taxonomy): domain Eukaryota; kingdom Viridiplantae; phylum Streptophyta; class Pinopsida; order Pinales; family Pinaceae; genus Picea; species Picea mariana. The sequence goes on from JASDQU010884263.1 coordinate 8,396, forward strand.
CATCCACACAAAAAATCCCAAGTGGGCTTAGCCCCATATATTCCAGACTCCTCTATGGAACTTTGCTCCCAGTAAGTTTCCCACCAATATTTGACATGGGGGAGAGATTTAAGGAGTGCGAAGGTGATCTTTTTTCTATCAGAAAAATTGTGAACAAAGAAGTAACCTTCTAGCAGATTTAACCATTTGTCTAGGGCTTCTGCATCTATCTGTCCTTCAAATACAGGAATATCAAAATTAACTTGTACCTTAAAAGGAAAGGTGCCTCCAAAGTGGTCATTTGTTGAAGATGTGCCTACTGATATCGACAGGCGTTGAAGGATGTGGGAAAAATTCTCCATCATTTCGTCCCTCTGTCGCGTGAGAGCTTGCTCAAGCAACAGATTGATAGGATCGCCTGCTCCATCGTTTTTCTTTTCTTCCGCCATTGAGGGTTTCTTGGGTGTGCGAGAGCGATTTTACTCAAGAGAGACAAGCTCAAAACCCAACTTTCTATACTCGGACCTTGTTGGGGACATGTATTGAAAAACGATCAAGATCAACTTGCTCTAATATCACCGATCCGGATTATTTTCGGCACGAAATGAGAGCGGAGATATAATAAAGAAATGCACAGAGATATTGCAGATATCCAATAATATAACATAAATGTATCAAATATGCAACCATAAACATAGATATACAGTAATACATGATTTATATTAATGAAATAAATGTACAGAGACTGTAAAAATACAGAGTGAAAGACTCACTAGAATGGTGGCAACTTATCTCTGAGAAGAGATGTGACGGCTACTCGCATTCGCAAGAAGATGATTACAATGAGGCTCTAAAGGAATTTTTACAATAAAAATGAATGCCAAAAACCCTAGACATCCAAAAACCTAACCCTAGGAGATGAAGCGCCAAAAGTCATGTGGGCCCCGTTTGGGTAAGTTAATACATCAACTTTCCAGGGTTGTAACTTTTGCATACGATCTCCATTTCAGGTGTATGATAGCCCGTTGGAAAGGTATCATCGAGGAGATTCATTTTGGGGGATCAATAATTCCTTTGAATATAATTGGGAATATCAATCCCAAAAAAATTTCATTTAGGCCCCAAAAATGGCCCCGGAAGTTAAAAATTGCTAAAAATAGTAAATTGTCAAAATTGCCAAAAACTTGTTTTGGGCCAATTGGAAAAGGTGGGTGGCCATCGATATCCACCTGGATCAGCTCCTGTACATAAATCCATAGAGCTCATCTTTGTACTGAACAAGTGATCTACGCACAGTGCACTAGATCCACCTTCCTCAAAACCACGTCAAGGCACAGAGCCAACTCCTTGATAGTACAAATCCTTACATACACCATCTGTGCACCAAGCAACTTACATTCTCTTGCACTAATCCAATTACAAGTCTTTGCACATAGATAACAGTTACACGCCTTCTTACATAATTTATTTATCTATTTATACATTTACAATGAGGCCTAAACATGGGTAAACCCATGGGCCGACATCCCATACCCGTTACATAAACCCTAATAACCCAAAAATCCTGCAAAACGAGTGAGATCCTGCGATATCAGTTCCTAGGCTCTCCATCTTTGACTAGCATTTCAAAGTCCCAAAAATGGTAAAACACAACCAATGTTCTCTCAAAACTTGGTCGAGGGCCAACAGGCCCCCAACACTCACCTGTGACTCGTCCCGAGTCACTCAGATCTAGGTAGGGCTCCTTCAAGGGCCTCGAGCTTAGCTCAAGCTGACTCGAATTTATACTTTGCTAGAGCCTCCTTCTCGGTGAACTCATGAATGAATTGATCAGTAACAGGCCCTTCCAGGCATTGTTCCACTGTCACAACCAGTTGGTCTAGCTGCGAGCCTTGTCCTTCAACTTCTTCAAAAATCATGCAGGCTTCATCCTGCTCTGGCTGGAGTCTTTGTGAAACTTACCTAACCTTTCTCTAGATAGTAGTAACCTATTGTTGGATTGCGCATTTCTCCTGTGACCTCTTCATCTTCTCAATGGCAATAAACAACTTCAATTGTGCTTGTACGGTGGACGCCTATTGCTTTGCCTCCTAGAGTTGTGCCTCTAGTTTCCTCAGCTTCGGATCTTCTGCAAGGTGCTCATAGGTCTGTGCACTTTGATCAATTAATTGCTTACAGTCTGAGATGAGTGCCCTAATTCTTTATATTGTGCTCCTAACAACTTCTTCCCTCTGATCACACACTTCTTGCAGAGTGCTCGACACTGCTTGGATTTCTAGCTCCATTACTCTTGCTTGAAGTTGTTGAATGGCCTCAACGAGATTCCCCACTTGTATCTCAGCTGACTCTTCTTCCTCTATGCCAAGACCGACACAAAGCGAAGTGCTCTAGTCATTGCCTCTTTAACCACAGTCTACTATGTAAGCAGTTGGTCTTTTTCTTTCTGCATATTCTCTTTGTCCTCTTCGAACTTCGCTCTAATTTCATCTTTCTCTTGCTGCACAACTCGAAGTTTCTTTAAGGCCTCCCCCTTTTCTTCTTGGACTCGATGAAGTTGAGCCTCGGTTGCATCTGCTAGCCTTTGTAATTGGGTGGGCTCATCCCCCAATAGTGCAATTTTTTATGACGACGATGTAGTAGAAATTGTGTGGCTCAAGTAGATGGCATGTTGTATGTCTCTGAGATCCTTGTCTATTCTATCATACAATGTTTCTTGCTTCATTTAATTTCTCTACAGGATATCTTCTGAAGAGTATTTTATGGCTATGATGATGAGATCTACATCGTCCACTGTGAGCACATTCTTCAACCGAGGCTTATTGGTTCGAGTCTTCTTCCATGCTGAGGGTTTCTGCGAAGAAACCTTCCTTTTATTCGATGTCTCAACCTGTGTAAGGGGATCCTTTGGTGGTTTCACTTCACCTTTTTCTTAATTGTCTCCTTCTTCCCCTCCTTCCTCTTGGTTCACTTCATCTCCTCCTCTTGTTGCAGGTGAGTCGGGCACAATTTCCTCCAATGTGTTGTCGTTCTCATCACTTTCTATGTTTTTCACTTCCTCCTTCTCCTTTCTATTCTTTTTCTTTGCACTGCTCTGTCCATCATACTCAGTCCGGGTGACCAAAGGAATTTCGATGATGTCAGGGTCAGAGAGTTCTGCATCTTCGATCGGTACAAGGAATTTTTCTGGCCATTCCTTAGTGATCTCTTCCATGTCTTCCACAATCAATTTATAGTAAGACCGCAACTCCTCCTTACTGTCATCCCTATGCGCAGTGATGTAGATGAAGTGTCGGTCTACGCGGAACTTCATTAATGGTCTGTATTTATGCAAGGTATTTGGGGCCATTCAAGGGAATGATTCAATGGCGTGCATCAGTTGTAGGTAATAAGCATGGACCACTGTGTTCAATTGCCACTATTTCGCCATATCACTCGTGTACCACAAGGTGGAGAACCTTGCGGCCAATGGCTCTGATGGCTCAACTTCGGGAAATGTCACTCCCTCTAGCATCTACCAAGCGAAAAATGAAATTAAAAACAGTAACCAATTGAAATGAAACTCGTATCCTTGGTCCTACGCTTCACGGCAGTCCTTCTCCAACTCATTGACAAGGTAACTCACCCAGTTCATCTGCATTCCTTCGACACACTTCTCTGCGAGGTCCACTACGAACCTTGTGACCTGTGTTGGCATGCTCTTTCTGACGAGCTTGCCTGCTATAAGCTGACAAGCTAGGCACACTGTGCCATCCTAGATGGAGGCTACCTTGCGGCCTCACTTCCCCTTTTCTACATCGCCATAGGCTTCCTTTATACGCTGGGCCAGGGCACGATCTGAAGCCTTCCCTGGGTAGAACTGGTGAGGGTCTGGTCCATACATTCTCATTCATGTGATCAAGTGGATCAGTGTCGGATCCACAGTCACGCGTCTATCAAGCCATAGATACCCTCCATGGTAGCACGACAGGAGGAGTTTAACACAAGCGTTAACCTCTTGATGTCGACCGAAGTGGGGGATATTCATCACGTTCAATATCAAGGAGCACGCGAGCTCCTTAATCCATGGCTAGGAGACTATCTTGGGCTTCTTCCCAGTCATCTTCATCAGGTACCTATGCAGCACGAGCATCACATAGTTCTTCTGATCTCCGAGGTCGAAGTCACTGATCTTGAGAGTTGAGATCAGTCCCAAATGGGGTCTAACTGCATGTATCCCCTTCGGGAGGTACGCAGTGATCAGTGTGTATTCAAAATCACACGAGACACTGTCGTGGTTAACATCTCTAGTCAAAGGTGGGATGCAGTCTAGCAAGACCGACAAGATTTGCTTCGTGTTAGCCAGATCATCATGGTGTTTGCTTTGTTTCTCAGCAGCGCGGCCAGAATGTCACTCAGTTGATGGGGATGCTTGCAATCCGCCAGTCAACGATGTCTGCATTCCTACAGACATGACTTTCTCAGTCATGATATCCATGAGAATTTCCTCCACCGACTTCTCTATTGCGCTACGTTCGCCCAACATTCACACTTGTAATAAAATAAATCGGGTAGGCGAATGGACAAGCAAGATAATCAAATGAATAGTGAGGTATAGAAATCATTGTGTGTTAGGCAATCAATTCTCTGTTAGCGCAGATATCTCAGTTTGCAAAAAGTGGCCCCGGCGCAGTGTCCGACAGGTTAAATAAGAAAAGTCGTAATGGATTCCTTTAATGGGTAGGAATACGTCCATCAATGTGCATCCATCCGTTATGGTACGGTCTCAAAAGTCCAAGGGTGATCTTTCCATCAATAACTGTGTTTCTAGCCGTTCTGGAGTGTCACTCTAATGGTCGGGATGCCTCCAATGGTCATATAGTTTCACCATGGTGAAGTCTCATTCTGCGCGGTTCTGCTATTCCGGTGAGGTTCAAGTTCTGCAAGCCTGCCTTATGAGAGGTCTTCTCTAGAACTTCTTGTAGTTTTTCTAACTTTGCTTTCTTCTTAATAATCTTTCTTGCTTTATTTCCTGTGATCTGAGTCTCTGGATTCCTCTTTCTATTCTTATTCTTACTTTCTCTTAGCCTAGTAACTTCGTATTGTTGATGTTCTTCCAAAGGGTGCAAAGGTATTATCTCTTCTCTTACTATTTCCAGGGTGAATGCACTTCTTTCCTACATGGGCAAGTGCTTTAAGCCTTCTTGTGTTTTTTAAACTTCGATAGCTAATTCTTTGGCCCTCTGTTGCTTCGACTTATCCTCTTTCTCTTCTATTAGTCGCGCTATTTTTTTTGCTATGAAGTCCCTTAATTCTTGCTTGTTCTGTGTTGTAGCTTCCTCCTTTGCTTTCCTTCTAATCTGGTCCTTCTCAATCCAAGTCTTTCCAAACAAAAGTGCAAAAGGAGCGTTGTTCTCAACAAAATTAATGACTTCAAATTCTTCTTCGGTCGATGTTTCATGAGAAATCATAGGTATATTAGTAACTCTTCCACATAGGGTTATCATTTGTCCTTTAAACAGACCTATCCTTCCCAATGAAGGTACCATAGTAGGTTTTCCCAAAATTTCCCATGTGCTTTCTAGCAAGATATTCACCCTTGTTTCCTCATCCAAGACACAGTTTATGTCGAAGTCTCCTATTCTTGTTTCTATGCATTGTTTCTCTTTTAAGATCTCAGTTAAACTGATGTCCCTTTGATCATTCAGTATTTCTTTCAGCTATAATAAAATAGTCTTTGATTCTTTTTGGTTTTCTAACATATCCTTAGTCTCTTGGCCTTCTTCATAGTTTTCTTGTCTCATGTTCATCTTTTCAACTTTAGCAATCATTCTAGGGAAATCCTCAACTTTGTAACCAATAGCTTTACAACAAAGAGAAATAGGACATGCACTAGGGAATTCCTTAACATGATGTCTCAGTCTTCTGCAATTATAACACAGTGTCAATCCTCTCTTTCTTTTAAATGATCCCCAGCCTTTCCTGTACTACACACTAGGATCACAGTGATGGACCTGCAATCTGCAAAAAAAAATTCTAGGTTCCTGCATCCACTTGTTAGTCCAAAAACTCTTTCTATGCATAGGAATAACATATCTTTCACTATCTCTATCAAATTTATTCATATCCATTATTTATTTTAACTGTGCCCTAGTTTTCAGACTAGGACAAAATCTATCAAACATACCTAGATTCATACTTTCGAAGCAAAAATTTCCACTTATCTTACCTTTACCAGAGCACATAGCTTTAAGATCTTACCTCTTTTCTTCAGATCAGGTTTCTTTCTTAGCACAAAGCTTTGCAAGTAAAGTAGAATACTGCACACTACAACAACATATCTACGCACATAGATTTACCTTTTCTTCAGTTCCCGACAATCACAATTTCAGGTCCCGGCAACAGAACCATTTGTTGGCATAGGGGCAGACCCAGGGTTCAACTCTAACAACGCACCAACAAAACCCTAACTACCGACCCTTTCAGCAAAACCTGCGAAGTAGATGATGTCTCACCCAAGGTAGAGGCAGGGGGGGGTTGCAGGACTCAGGTGTCTACAACCTAGCTGGGACACAGATCTATGATTACAACACTTAATAGAGCACTTATCCAATAACATGCATTAGTTCTTAACTCTTAATCACATTGCAAGTTAAACCCTTATTACATATCAACGCAGTAATAATCAAGATTAAGCACATCCAATCATTTAACACATAGCATCAACTCATATTTAGCATTCATCATACATAAGCACTAAGCATCCATAGATCTATCTATCATACATCAAGATCTATGCACTAAGAATATAAACACATAAAAAATATGAACAACATTGCATAAAGCACATCAACACAGGATATACATGGTTCACCCCAGTGTGGGGCTACGTCCACCAACTCTTCTTCTTCTTTATTAGTCTTCAAGATTTCTACATTCTTTTGCTCCTGTGCACAAAGCCACAGAGCTCAGCTTCGCATTGGACAGGTGATCTACGCACAACACACTAGATCCACCTTCCTCAAAAACCATGTCAAGGCACATAGCCAACTCCTTGATAGTACAAAGCCTTACATACACCGTTTGTGCACCAAGCAACATACATTCTCTCGCACTAACCCAATTACAAGTCTTTGCACATAGCTAACACTTACACGCCTTCTTACATCGCTTATTTATCTATTTATACATTTACAATGAGGTCTAAACATGGGTAAACCCATGGGTCGACATCCCATACCCTTGACATAAACCCTAATAACCCAAAAAGCTTGCAAAACGAGTGAGATCCCGCAATCTCAGCTACGCATGGGTGCTCCATCTTCGACCACCCTTTCAAAGTCCCAAAAATGGTCAAACACGACCAATGTTCTCTCAAAACTTGTTCGAGGACCAACAACAACTATCCATGATGTCCAAAGATTCTATCAGTATATTCTACTTCGTAATACCAGCATCATAATTGTCATTAATCCTTTTCAATATGTGTTGACACGACAGGTCATCGACAGGAAGATTAGTCGATGGATAGTCATTCTTCAGAATTTGATTTGGACTTTATTTCGGTGAATTCTAAGAATTATTTGGTATTTGTTGAGTTAATTTCAAAACTTATGGCTGAGAGTGGCAATGATTTTCCCAAAGAGTCATTGATCAAGGAGGATCTCTTCCTTATTGCATCTTTAGACCCTTGGTATGGAGATATACTTGTGTATCTTCAGACTTTGAAGTGCCCTTCCTCTACTTCTCCTGATGAGCATCGGTGGATATGCCATCAAGCATGAAATTATATTATTATTGATGATACTTTGTATCGTTGAGGACTTGATTGTGTTCTTCGTTGTTCTCTAACTCATGAGGAGGCAGAGCTCGTGTTGAATGTTTGCCACACTGGAGCATGTGGTGGTCACATGTCTGTGTTGGCAACATCCCTGAAAATTCTTCGTGCAGGATACTTCTGGCCTTCATTAATCAAATATTGTATAGAGGTGGTTAAGAAGTGTCACTTGTGTCAGATATTCTCTCGGAAAATGCGGGCACACCCTGCTCCCATTTTTCATGTCATTGTTGTTGGTCCCTTCACTAAGTAGGGAATTAATTTCACTACATGCCACCTGAATTCTGCTAGGGGGGTATCGTTATATCATTTTGGCAGTAGACTACTTCACTAAGTGGATCGAAGCCATGCCAACATTTTTTAATTACGGGGAAACAATGACACTTTTCATTTTCAACCAGATTATCGCTAGGTTTGGTATATCAAAAGAGATTGTCATAGATCATGGTAGTAACTTTCATAATAAGATGATGACTGAGTTAACATCAAATATTGGATTTAATCAAGAACATTTGTCACCCTACTATCCACAAGCGAATGGTCAAATGGAGGTTGTCAATAAGTCTCTTAAGACTATTCTACAATGGATATTCAATTCGTCCAAGTTGAATTGGCATTTGATGTTATATTCAACACTTTGGGCATATAGAAATTCCATCAAGCTTGCTACAGGTTTCTCTCCTTTCCAACTAGTTTACAAGATGGAGGAAGTCTTTCCCATAGAGTGTCAGATTCCTTCTCTCAAGTTGGCAGTGGAGATACTTCCCAACACGACGACACTTGAAGAGCATCTTATCTATCTCAAGCAGCATCGAGATGCATCCTTGGCTAATGAGGCTCATAAACAGCATGTCAAGTGTCAATATGATCGGTCGATCCACCCTAGAGTTTTCTCCAAACGCGATATTGTCTTGGTCTATGATCAAGATAAAGATACCTTGGGGGTAGGCAAACTTAAACCCATGTGGTTCGAACCATTTATTGTTAAGAAATTTTTGGAAAAAGGTGTTTATCAATTGGTTGACTTCGAAGGGAATGCTTTGCTTGAGCCAAGAAATGGGCTCTACCTTAAGAAGTTTTATGCTTAGGTTGGTCACCTGAGTGTGGCTTCTTGTAAATAGTGTATATTTTTTTTATACATTTTAGTATCTTTTTGTTTTATGGATGTGTAGTTTATTGTGTTTCTACATTGTGGCAGATGTCAAGTGAATCTAAGGTTTATGTTGGTTTCACAGACACTACTAGCCGACACACTTGAAGGCTTGCTTCCTCAACTTGGGTGATATTAATGCCCACTGGTCATTTGGTTTCCTCTAGAGGTGTTTTTCTAGGAGAAGCAACCAATAAGGTTGTTGAGTACAATGTTGTAATAGAATTACTATGTCATGAGTTGTCACATGGCATTTCTCACCTTCGGGTTCATCTAGATGCTCAACTAGTAGTGTCACAATTAAATGGAATGTACAACATCCACAATCCGACCCTTCACCAATGATCCTTAGGGTACATCTCTTAGAATGTTATTTTTATTACATTACATATATTCATGTTCCTAGGAGATCTACTCAATTAATGGATGCATCGAAAAATCATGTTTTAGATTGACATCTTTCACACACATGAATATAAAAGCACACACATACACGCACATGTAAATACATTTGTACAAAATATATTTATGCAATAAGACAAAAAGATATATATATATATATCATGTCCAAAAAGTGATGGCACGGTACAAAATATGGGCCATAGGCCTCCAAAGTGTCAATAATACATCATCGGGCTTAAACCCTCAATACATAGAGAGATACAAAAATGGGTGCTCTAGCATGCATGATGTCTAGTCCTAGTCTAATATCTAGGCCTATTGGTCCTATTATAATGTACTATGGCATTGGACAGACACCATAATAACTGGACCCATGCCCTGGGTACTCCCACAACGTGGGGCTGCATAGAGGGAGACAAATCCTTGATCTCTACCATCGACATGCTTCGGGCGAGGGACGTCAAGTTCCTCTCTACCCGCCTCAATACTCTCTTTTCCTTTGTCAATGATGGTCTCGCTACTGCTATCACTCCTTCTGGTTGAGCCTACTCTCCTCGTCGGTGCCTAGTTCGGGGGAGGTCTGCTGGTCACACTAGTGTCACGTCTTTACATAATAGACTCTTTGAGTTAGTACTGTGACATTAACAAAAATATGTTTTATTTCTTGTAAATAAAATTTAAAAATTAAAAACACACATAT
>JASDQU010884263.1:22743-33806 GCA_032191745.1 Picea mariana
TGGACTTCCAAGTATCGGGAGTTTGGAACTCTCGATCCCAAAATGTTGCCTCCTTTACTTCCCGACGCCCGAAGTGCTGAAATCCCGAAATTCCATGCCGATATCCTATCGCAACATTAGGATTTTCATTCCACTGTGCCCGACTCTTTGTCATCAGGATCCCCAAAATGCTGAACTCTAAAATTTTGAAGCACAAAAAATTCTATGCCTCGTCTTCACACACGATAATCCATTTCACAATTCAGAAGTTCAAGTGACCAAGGGATTTGGCTTGCACTCCGGACTTACAAACCCCGATTTGTCGAAATGATCTTGACAGCTCGACGGTCACGTTCAACGGTTGACATTGAATCTTGAAGCCAACGTAATGGGTTCGTTCAACCCTTATCCACCCTGCAACTCCTCTTGATCCTACGGTCCTTGTGACTTCGCGAGTTCTCCACAGAGAATTTCAACCGTTCGATTTCTTCCTCAAGAATCCCTGTGAAACGAGCCAATGTTCTCTCTCTAGGACTTAACTTCTTCGTGTTGATTTCTCTTTGTGCCTTCCTTTGAACACTTCAAAGGTGTTGATCCTCCTGAGCTTTCTATTGCAACCTCAAGTCTCAAAAGGACTCTTGCACGCACTCTTTGTGGAAATCTTTCAAATACTTCTGTGTATTTGTTTCTTCGACTCTGTGCACTCTCGGCAACAACATTCCTTCACTCTTCAACCTTAGTTGATAAATTCTAAGGCTTCAACTAGCCTACGCACACCTTGCACAGCTTCTGTGCTTCACCTGTACTTCTACTGGAATGAGAACAATGGTATCCCTCCTGAGCTTTCTGAGATGAAACTCAGAACCCTTGTCAATGCACACCTTGTGGACATTTCACTGCACTCCTTGCAGGAACTCTCTCAGGATGAGAAACAATTGAAACTCGTTATTCTCCTCTCTCGGACTTCATATACTTAGCATGAAATCATACATTCAACACAGCATAACAACAAATGCATAACAGAGAGAATAAAACAACTGTAAGCATACTATTCAGCAAATGTAAACAGTAGGCATCATAACACCATGACAATTTGAGTCAAAGATTCATATATTAACTCAAGCTCTTGTACATGGGTTCTTCTCTACAGCTCTCTGCTACATCTCTCTTCTTCTATTATGTGCTAATGATACAACAAAACAATGATACAAGGGTGAGGGTGTCTATATCCGTTTTCCCTCCTACTCTTTAAACTGTCTAATCTATTAATTCAAACCTACCTACGTTCATTAACTGGGCTTAAATTCCTTTTACATTGACAAATGAGAGAAAATCGCTCATGATTTGTTTACAACATCTAGATAAAAATACAAGTGTGCCTCCTAGCTATTACATTAATATCCGCTCCTTTAAACTTTCAAAACATTTCAAAACATGCAAAATGTGTGTTGCGCTTTCCAGCTATCTTCCACCTTCATGCTTGTTTGGCTACTTACAATGCTCCTGCATCACATTAGTGCCTCCTGAAGATTCATATGACATTGTATATCTTCCGGTGATTTTTAGATATAGATCCATTGTGTATTATTTGCGACTAAATTTTGTATTGGCATACACATTGGTCATTTATCCATGATTACTATATCTATGAGATGGATTTTCAATGTACATGATTGGCATCCATGCTTAGTTTGTCTCAAGCATGGGTATCCCGCCTCAGTGATTATTATTATATTATTGCATATGGTGCACTCACAGATATTCGCTTTGGTTTACTTGACTCTAGTTCTTTCCCGCTTTATTAAATATGTTGTAATGTATTTCGATCATCAATTTATCTTCTGACCTCACACATTAGGGGGCATCTATTACAACCCAAAATGCCACTATTATGCATTTCTGATGTTGGCCTTCTCATTCACACATATGCCAACCTGTTTTGTTGGAGTTCTTCTCAAAAAACACTTTTTTGTATGGTATACATGCCCTAATACATATGCAGAGCACGTACACAGTCTAGTTACATACCTAAAATCTCACGTACATACGCTATTTGCATACCTAAAATCTCGCTTTTACTCTAAAAAATTGCAAAAAATTATAAATTATGTGCTTTCAGGCGGAGTTTACGGGTTATCTTAGGTTGTGCAACCATTTTACCTCTTGAAGCCCTTATAAAAACTGAATAACCATCATTTCTCCATATAAAAAGGACCCTATGGGGGTCATTTGGAAATATGAAAGAGAGGCAAGAGAACTCTGCCAAAATTTCTCCCTCGTATTCCGTGCCTTTTTGCTTCCTGCTCTGATTTTCATCCTCAGCATTCCCTTCCATCCATCCTCCTTATACAATACATATCTTTCCCCTATATTGGCATGTTGGTTGTGAGGATATCATATTGGGAATAGTGCACTTGGATTCAAAGTAGAGGATCCTAGGCGAGATTTGTTGAGCAGCGTCGACAAGATTTGGGTTGTAACTTCCAATCTTGTTCTCAATAAAAGAGAAAATTTATTGTCCCAGATCTTTATGTCTATGTGTTTGTGTTTATGAATGTTTTCATAAATAACTAACCCTTTATATGATCTTGGTTGTTATGCATTTGTTTTCATAGTTTGTTCTGTGAATTTGTTTCGGGACAGCTTTGGGAGGAGGCTTGTGATCTTGGAACGGACAGCAATAAGAAGGGATATTCAATAGACAAAAGGACTTAAGGTACAAATTTCGATATTTTCTCCCTTTCTTTAATTGTCATTAGGTTTTTGTTGGATTTGGAGTAGAATAGAATCATTTCTATATTTTAAGGTGTCAAGGCTTTGCCTAATCGCTAGACCTAGATTAGGGGGATTTTTCCCCATAGCAGACACTGAATCAGAAAACCAAGTGATTTCCTGGGCTCCTGCCTTAAAATGTTAAGAAATCCTAACACTGCAAAGAAATTAAACCACACATTAACAATATGTATGGGAGAAGAAGAAACCATTGTGGTTATTTTTGCCTCACTGCCAGAATGATATGTGCACGGGGTGAGAAGACAGAAATGCACAGGAAGATAATTTAAGATGATGGTTGAGCTCGGAAACTATGAAATGGAGAGTGTCATGTCGGACCTGGGATCTGACGTTAACATAATTCTGAAACAATCATGGGAGGTGATGGGTAAACCAAACTTGGTATCATCCCCTATTCTAAAAATGAAGAAGACTTGTATTCTTGAAATTATTTGCAAGTAAAATTTATGTGTTAAAATGCAAATGGATCAACTTTGCAACACAACTTTAATGGGATTTACTCATTCAAGATTCATATAAATAGTAGCAATAACAGTGAACAGAAAACACATAATACGGCAAATGATAAAAGAGTTCACCCCTCTCTTGGGCTACATCTCCTGGTCCAACTTCTAATGGATCATTTGTATTATTTTCTCAAAGTGCTCAAAAATATGATTTACAATGCTCAAAATTCCAAATAGACTGCTCCAATGGCTTCAGAACATCCAAAAACCCCTAGCTGGGCTTTTTCGGCACCTCGTTTGGCCAAAAATTGAAGAAGATAGGCTTCCTGGAAGCCCCCCTTCAAACTTGTTGTCTCTGCATCTACAAAACGCGCCCTTGTTGGCTCAACCTAGCCCACATGCATATTTAAGCATTAAAAATTAGCACCAGACGCAACCGCATGAACCGTGCAAACTGTAGGACAGTTACGGGCGCACCTAGCCCCTAACCGTCAAGGGCAAGGTCGTATGACCCATATGACCGCGCACAAGTGCAAACGTAGGCCCCCGTTTCCACAAGCCAATGGCTAAACAAAAAGTGGCGGGTCGTTTGTATAACCTTTGAACCAAATTCAAACCAAATAATGCACGCGCATATGGCATAACATGTGGTCATATTACAACAATGTATGCGTCCGGGGGCTGGGGCTAAGCCCCAGCCCGGACCCCCGCGCCAATACATAAACATTTCAAACTTAAAACTATTCAAAACCATACATATATCAAGGCATATGGTGGGGCACATTGGCAGTGCATACTATGCAAAGGCTTTACATGTGGGTGGAGGTCACGGGGTCGAACCCGGTGGACTCCAATAAAGTTTTATATAACAACCAATAACAAGGTGCCATGTGGCACCGTACGAACAACCAAAAACTGCCACATGTCGCAATTTCATTCGCCCATAGCTATCAACTATCTACCACTTAGCTCTGCCACATGTCGTACAGACTGCCACATCAGCAGCTGTATGGATTGTACAGTCAGCATCCCTTTTTTTTCCTTGTTTGTTATTTTGAACAGAACGTGATATCTCTCGCTCCCGACGTCCGTTTGAACCCAAACTAGTTGCGTTGGGTTCATAATGACAAGACCTATGCTCTCGTTCGATTTGAAGCGATTTCGAGTACTTTGAATTTTTGAGCAAAATTTGATCCCCTGGATCAATCCGACGTTAACATAATTCTGAAACAATCATGGGATGTGATGGGTAAACCAAACTTGGTATCATCCCCTATTCTACTCAAGTTGACCAACCAATACATAATCTATCCTATTGGCAAGCTGGAGTAAGTGGAAGTGAACATTGAGGGGGTAAAAACCAAAGCATATTTTGAGGTGATTGATATTATGGATGACTCTAACCCCTACCCAAATCTACTTGGCATTGATGGGGCATTTAATAAAAATGTAGTGTTGAATATAAGGAAGCAACATATGTCCTTCAAGACAGATACCTTGCATGTTATTTTTCCATTGAATCCAAATGAGGGTGATAGATATAATGATCTCGTGAATGAGGATCCATAGAGTTCCATAACGGAAAACATATATAACATCCCAGGGCATGTGGAAGATTATGCTAATCCAACAACTGATGGTGAATTGAGCTAGAGAAGTGTTCCTTCCTGTGACACAGATTCATAGGATGCTATGGACAGATGACATAATAAGGTGTATGAAGTGTAAACCAAGAGATGCACAAAAAACATGAAGGTAGTGCGTTGGATTGGATCAAAGTTATGTGATGAGCCAAGGTTTGATGGTAGAGGCCCAATTGACACATTTATGGTGTAGATGGAAGAGTTGGTCTCGGAGACCCAAAGGATACAGGTCATGGATGTAGTAGTTAAAGGTACACCTGCACGCTAGTGGGTGACACACTATGCAGATATACAAGAATGGGTGCAGGTGGTAGAATATATAAAAGTCAGGTTCCATTACATGACAAACTTTGAATTGTTGAACTGATACAAGCGTGATAAAGATCCTCAAGAGCATATTTTCTTATGTGAAAGGAACTGGACAACCAAGCATATTCCTATCATATAATGGGTCCATAGGTTTGTCCATACCATGGATATGGTACCTAGAAGTCGGTACATCAAGGAGGATACAAAAAGACAAACATGGGACTAGGGGAACATAAGAAATTACTTATGTGCGACGTTCAGTTTCACCACGCAAATCCCAATGCCGAGGGATAAACTCTTGAGAATTGATGATTTCATATTCCATTGGCAACCTAAAGACACTATGTCAAAGGTCATCTATGCCTACCACAAGCTGATGGAAAAACTTAAACAAGCATTTACTGCTGAAATATTGGTAATGATGATGTGGAAGAATAATGCCCCAATGAGGTACAGATCAAATAGACCGAGGGTGAGCACACGTTTCAAGGAATGGCCTTCAGTAGCACTATGTTGGACTATGGTCACATGTTAAAGACCAAGAAACATAATATAGGCATGGAAAAGGCATCGAAGATGGCCATAATTGGTGACTATTGGGACCAGGAAATAACACAAGTGGAAGACTTCTTGAAAGAATATGAAGACCTCTTTCCAAGGAGCTTCTCGAAGATGAAGGGGATTGTGAGATCCCTCAGTGCAATGAAGAATCAGTTAAATCCCAATGCTAAACCAGTAAAGAGGATACCCTATCGAATGAACTTGAAGAACAAGGAGAAGGTGCACAACGAATTGGATTGAATGTTGGAAGCAACGATCATTCTCCCTATGGAGGAGTCAGATTAGATTATCCCAATCGTGGTGCAACAAAGGAAGATAGCAAACATAAGAATTTGTCTCAACCTATGTATTTTAAATGTGGCTTTCATGTATGATCCATTCCAACACCATTTTACAGATAAAGTGTTGGAAAACGTGGGTGGGTGTGAGGCTTACTCATTCATAGATGGCTTATCAGGATATCACCAAGTGAAAATCATGGAATAATATCAAGCCAAGAAAACGTTTGCGACAGAATGGAGCTTTTTTTTCTGACACAATAATGCCCTTTGGTTTGAAGAATGCACCTACAATATTTTCTAGAATTGTGGTCTCATCTTTGAAGGAATTCATCCATAAGTTTATAGAGGTGTAATTAGATGACTAGATGATGTCTATCCTATTCAAGGAGATTATGTAGGCACTACGATTGATGATATATAAATGTTGAAAGTTGTAGATTTCCTTGAACTTGAAAAAATGCATGTTTTGTACACTTTTCGGGACACTAATAAGATATGTGGTATGCAGAGAAGGATTGTTAGTAGATCGTGTGAACATTGTTGTGATATTGTATATGTTATCCCCCACATCGGTAAGAGAATTTTGTATCACTTTGGGACACATAGGGTATTATATATTATTCATCCAGAGCTACACAAATTTTTTTGCACTGTCAGAGGAGCTATTGCACAAGGATACAAAGTATAATTAGACACAAGTATGTCAGGAGGCGTTGGATATATGCCATGTAGAAATTTCAGCATTACTTACTCGACACACTCTTCAAAAAATTTATTGACCATTAAGCGCTCAAATACTAGGTCAATAAGCCAGTGTTGGAGAGGAGAATATGTTGGTGGCTTTTGATGTTCAAGGAATTTGAGTTTCAATTAATCATCAAGCTCGAAAAAAACAATGTGGGGTCAGACAATATTTCGAGTATAGAATCTAGGGAAGCAGGTAGCAACTTAGATGGTGAGCTTCCCAACTTGCAACTCTTCAAAGTCGAAGCAATGCCAGATCAACTCGTAGAGATTGTAGAGTACCTCATATTAGGTCAAGCACCAGAAGGATATACTCTAACACACCATAGACAATTGGTGACATGCAACGTCGACTATCAATTGATTGTTGGGAATTTGTACAAGCTTGGTGAAAATGAGATCCTACACCTGTGCGTATTAGAACATGAATGCAACGTGATCCTTTATGAGGCACATGAAGGCATTGCAGGGAGACATAACACTGAAAAGGAAATGGTGCAGAAAGTGTTATGTGTAGGTTCATGGTGGTCATCAATATTTGAAGATGTTAAGGAATATTGCAAGCATTGCGACATTTTCCAAAGGAGGAAAGCCTTGTATATGATATTAGTTGTCGTTATTCCTAGTCATAGTGATAAACCATTCAACAAATGGGCTATTGACTTCGTGGGACCTATCAGTCCCTCGACGGGTAGGAAAAACACGCGATACATTATTATTTCTATAGAGTAATCAATGCATTGGTTATAATACGCACAAGTAAAATATTGTATTTTATAGATGATCGCATGCTTCATATTTGAGAATGTGATCACAATGTTTTCATTGAGTTGTTATATTCTTTGCAATCAAAGAACATTGAATCGACTGGCTAGTCGAGGTGGATCAACTGAGTGAATGTTCAACTGGACAGATAAGTCAAGTTGATCATTAAGTCAAGGTCGACTGAAAATTTGAAGTTCAAAGTAGTCGATCAGGAACTCGAAAGGTCATCCGACAGGAGGTCGAGTGGCGGTTGACTAAATATTGACTAGTAACTTACCAGTAGTCAACTGTAACAGAATCTCGATATTCACAGGATTGCATCCAATCATCTGCATGGATATGTAACCATTTTTTTGCACCATGATTTAGGGTTTTATATGCTATAAATCCTATAAACAAGGCGCGTTGTAATATTGTAAAAGCTAATCTTTAGAAGAATAGTGAAGGCCATGTAGATGCAAGCCAAATTGGTTGCAGGGTTGTTCTTATGTAAAGCAAGAGAGTTGGTTGATGATTGTGTCTTAGGTGTAAACCAAGGTTACTCATGTAACTCTTTATTTAATGAATGGATAAGACAACAAGAAAGCAAGACGCTCAAGAAATGTTAGTTTTTCTGGTTAAGGGTTTCCAGGGTATATGTGTATTGTGTGTGTTTGTCATTTATTTTATGCTTAAATTTTTCTTCTCTTTCCTGGTTATTTTATTGTGAGGATTAATTTCCTTACAATTGGTATCAGAGTGTATTTCTTACTCTATACAAGTTTTATTAGAGCAAGTTTAAGTACATCTTGGATCTGAGTTAAACCTAGGTATAGTGGGAGTTGTAAGTCACTTATCTTTAAATTTATGCTGGAAAGAATGGAAAACAGTTTGAGAATAAAGATCAAAAAAATAAATGGCAGAAATTTTGAGCTTTGTAAGCTTAAGATGGAAGATCTCCTTATAGATCAAGAACAATGGGAAGTTGTGAGTCTTGGAACCATTCTAACTGGTATATCGAGGGAAGAATGGAAGAAACTCAAGAGAAGGGCAAGGAGTAAGATTTGAATTTGTCTTGCAGATCCAGTATTGTTGAATGTCTTGGGAAAAGGATTTGCAAAGAAATTGTTGGAAAAGTTGGGAAGCTTGTACTAGTCAAAATTATTGGTAAACAAGTTGTTCCTTAGGAAGAAAATGTATCTTCTAAGGATGAGTGATGGGAGATCAGTAACAGAGAACTTGAATGCATTCAATACTGTAATAAGTCATTTATTGTATATGGATATTAAAATAACCGAGGAGGAGAAATAAATTAGCCTATTGTGTTCTTTTCCAGACTCCCGTGATAAATTACTTGTGGCTATAGGGAGTAATTTGACCACATTAACGCTTGAATATGTGGTTGCATCTATAATTTCGTAAGAAATGAGATGGAAGAACATGGAAGGATCAACCAAGGATGCCTTGATGGTGAGAATTCAACTGGTTGACAGAGATAAAGGAAAATTCTATGGTAGAAATTTTGATTCTAAGGGTAGATCTAAATGGTCGGTTCAGTTTGACGAGAAAATGTTGGAAATACAGTAAAGATGGGCATTACAAGAGAGACTACAAGTTGAAAGCAATGAAGATCGGTCCAGGATATTACTAGAAGCAATCGACTGAGACAAATACTATTCTGGATAAAAGAGGTTATGTGTACCTGGCGTCGATGAGTAAAAAATCAGATCATGATGTTTGGTCAATTGACTTAGGTGCATCATTTCCTATGACACCTCAAAAAGAATGGTACTGTGAATATGAGAGATATGAAGGAGGATATGTATTCTTGGGGGACAACTTGACAACCAAAATTGTTGGACAAGGAAGAGTTCGATTGATACTACAAGATGGGAGGAGCAGGGCTCTTCTAGGTGTGCTACATACTCTAGGTTTCATAAGAAATATAATATATTTCTGCAAAATGAGTGATGAAAGAGTGCAAAATTTATTTTAGAAGGATACATGGAAAATAGTCATGGGAGCGATGATCTTAATGAAATGAGTTTAGATTGGAAACCTGTACAATTTGTTAGGGAATGTCAACTCGATTGGATGAAACAACATCGTTATTCCTAAATTTGACTCGACTTCATCTTGACTCGTCTCAACTTGGGCTAAGTCAATACAAACTGACTCGACTGTTCTTCTCCAAGTCCACCTGACCATGTTATGGCACCAGAGGATGGGACACATTGGCAAAAAAGGACTTCAAGTTATGCACAACAAAGGTATGGTCGAAGGTTTTCTAGACTATAATTTAGAAGTTGATTTTTGTGAGCATTGCATATATGGAAAGCAAAATCAATTTATATTCCCATTTGGAACTACAAGGGAAAAAGGATTATGGAATTGATACATAGTGACATGTTTGGGACTGTATCGATCCCTTCTCTAAGAGGATCTCTGGATTATGTTTCCTTCATAGATGATTTTTCCAAAAATACATGGCTATATTTTTTGAGGAAGAAATCAGAGGTTTTCAATAAATTCAAAGTTTAAATCTATTGTGGAAAACCAAATAGATAAGAAGATCAAGGTGATGATAACTGACAATGGATGTGAATTCCTTAGAAAGGATTCTAAGCAATTTTTTAATCAGTGTGGCATAGCACACTAAAATACCACACCATATACCCCATAACAAAATGGAGTTGTTCAAAGAATGAACAATACGTTTATGGATAAGGCAAGGAGAATGTTCAGTGGTGTTGAGATTACACAAGAATTTTGGGCAGAGATAATCGACATTGCAAAATATTTGGTAAATAAGTCTCTTCATTAGCAATAGTGGACTCAACTCCACATGATGTATGGTTTGGTAAAAATCCTTAGCTTTAACATCGCAAAGTCTTTGGTTGTGATGCATTTGTGCATATTCCCATGAATAAGAGGAATGAGCTGGACAATAAAGTAGTCAAGTGTATTTTCATCGGCTACAAGGATGGAATGAAATGATATAAGCTATGGGATCTATTGTTGAGGAAAAAAATGTATATTCGAGATGTGATATTTAGGGAAGTCGAAGCAAACTTCCAAGTCTGGAGAGGTTCAAATGGAGAAAGAACTAGAGAAGTTGGTGTTTGAGATGAGGAACAAAGAACATGATTCAAATGAGTCGACTAAATCAGATAAAGAGGTGGAACAATCTATTATTGTTGTAAGGATATTTGAACAAGTAAGGAAATCGACTAAAAGGTATAGTCTACCTGATTTTCATTCTGCATTTGTGTTATCCGCCTAATTTTCATTCCAATGGCTTCATTGTTAAGTACTCCTTTTATTTGAAGCTTTCTCTTCTTTGTTTCCAATGTTGATATTGATTGCAAAGAGTGTTTGAAGGTTTATCAATATTTGGCATATCTCTCATTTCTTTTTTAGTGATGATTTTTACTAGATTATCAAATTTTATATGGCCCATTCTTCTATGCGATAACCAACTCTCATTTATTTTTCCCATGTAGAATTTTCTCCCTTGATATGATTGAGGATGTATACATTATTTGAGGTTCTATATGCTTTTT